>PVKA01002941.1:105965-116865 GCA_004027165.1 Ctenomys sociabilis | reverse complement strand
ATGATACTTTACTTGGAAGACCCAAAAAATTCCACCAAGAAGCTACTAGAATTGATACACAAATTCAGTAGCATAGCATGATACAAAGTCAATATCCAGGGCCAGGCATGATGGCGCATGCCTGTAATCCCAGCACTTGGGAGGCTGAGGCAGGAGGATTGTTGTGAGTTTTGAGACCAGCCTGAGCTACAAAGTGAGCTTAAGGCCAGCCTGAACTGCATAGTGAGACCCTGTCTCAAAAAGACAAAAAAAAAAAAAAAAAAAAAAAAAAAAAAAAAAAAAAAAAAAAAAAAAAAAGTCAATATCCAAAAGTAAGTCGCATTCTTCTACACAGATAACAAACACACTGGGGGGGGGGGGAGATTAGAGAAGCAATACCTTTTACAATAACACTGCAGAAAATGAAAAACCTTGGAATTAATCTAACTAAAGAAGTCAAAGATCTATTCAATGAAAATTACAGTACCCTGAAAAAAAGAGATCATAGAGGATTTCAGAAAATGGAAAGATATTCCCCTCATTTAGATAGGAAGAATCAACATTGTGAAGATGGCCACACTCCCAAAATTATTGTACAGATTTAATGAAGTCCCTATCAAATTACCATCAACATACCTCACAGACCTAGAGAAATCATTCCTAAAATTTATTTGGAACCAGAAAAGACCTAGAAAAGCAAAGGCAATCCTGGCAACAAAGACAAGGCAGGGAGCATTACAATTCCTGACTTGAAATTATACTACAAAGCTATCATGATAAAATCAGAATGATAGTGGCAACAAAATAGACCTGAAAAATAGATTAGAAGATGCCGGACCATCTATGAACATACTCAGCCAGCTTATCTTTGACAAAGGGGCCAAACAGGCTTAGTGCAAGGAAGACAGCCTCTTTGACAAATGGTGCTGGAAAAACTGGCTCTCTACATGCCAAAAATTAAAACTTGACCCAGGTCTATCACCATGCACTAAGCTAAAGTCAAAATGAATTAAAGATCTAAACATTAAAACAGAAACAATCTCCTGGAAGAGAAAATAGGAAGAACTCTTGAAGACATAGGGGTACACAAAGAGTTCATGAACAAAAATCAAATAACTCAAGTAATACTTGAAAGAATTAACAACTGGGACCTCCTCTTATTGAGAAGTTTTTGCATGTCAAAAGAAATTATCAACAAAGTGAAAAGACATGAAAAAAATCTTAACTAATAAACACTTAGACAAAGGTCTGCTCTCTAGAATTTATAAAGAACTAAAAAACATTAGGGCCCCCAAATTTAAAGACCCAATTGAGAAATGGGCAGCTGAGGTAAACACACACTTCTCAGAGGACAAAATTAGAGAAGCAAAAAATATATGAAAAAATGCTCCACATCGCTATCCATCTGTGAAATGCAAATAAAAACAGCACTGAGACACCATCTCACACCAGAAAGAATGACTATCATAAGAAAATCAATCAACAACAAATGTTGGAGAGATTATGGGGAAAAGGGAACCTTTCTTCACTGCTGGTGGGAATGTAGACTGCTGCAACCATTATGGAAATCAGTGTGGAGATGCCTTTAAAAAAATAGGATTGGAAATCCCTTTCAAACCAGCTATCCCCCTACTGGAATTTTCTTAGAGGAACTGAAAACCTCATATCATAGTGATATACATGTACCTATGTTTATAGCAGCATAATTTGTGATAACCAAATCCAGAAACAACCAAAATGCCCATCACCTGAGGAATAGATGAAAAAGATGTTGTATTTTTATACAATGGAATATTACTCAACTATAAAGAATGATAAACTCAAAGCCTTTATATTTAGGTGTATGCCACTAGAAGATAAGCTCATAACTGCAATAAACCAGACCCACATGTGTAAATATCATATAGTCTACTTAGTGTAAGAACTCAAAAGAAGAAATAAAAAGAGAAAGGTATAACACAGTTAAAAGAAAAGCGAGAACTTAAGGATTAAACAACAAAGAGAGAGCAACGAAAAATGCTAGGAAACATGACAGGGCCCAAACCATACATTTATAAGCACAAGCAGTTTAAGGGAATGATCCTGAGAATCTTCAGCAGGTTTTTGAAACTAGCAGTTCATTGGTAGGATTCTCACCCTGACTAACTATATGTGCTGGTACCTGTGAACTAAGCAGCTTCACTGAACAGCAATGGGTAATTCTAGGGTCATGCTTGGAATGCCTGTCATTCTGGTCTTCTAAATACGTCTGCTTGTCATGTTATATCAATTACTGCTATACTCTCTCTCAAGTAAATGTTTCTCTAAATAGAAGGGTAATAAATTAAAAGAAGAGACAGGAAAATGATGTCATAGGACTGTCCTACTACAATGCTGTATATAGTTAGATTTCTAAATTTCTGTGTAAAAATATGTAATTGTTTGTTCCAATTTTTAAAAATATTTTTATTTATTTTTTCTTTTTTTTCTTCACATTCTTTAGGGATGTAAAGTTTAACATATCAATACTTGATAGAAAATATCTGTTCATGCTATGTCTAAGATGTTTGATACTCAGACAGACAGTGAGGTTAAGCTCAACTGCCTATGTTATAGGGTAATAATATCATTAAGCTTCTTTTCTGGAGGGTTAACAACTTAAGTCTGTAGACCAAATATTAGAGGAAAAGAAGGGCTGTAAGAACCGCCAACATTTTGGCTCTAGCCTTTCAGTGAGGACTGAGGATGTAAGAGAACCTGTACTGTAATACCCTGCAACTCAGTGATGTCCCAAATTTTCTGATCAAGGAGATTATGGGGCCACAGAGGAAAGTGATTGATGTTAGTGTGCGTAAGGAGAGTCACATGGAGAGAAAACGTTCTCTCATACTTTCACAGAAAGCAAATTCATCAAGCAGTGGCTATGACTCACCCACAAGGCTGACACTGACACTTCTGTACAGGGTTTCAGGATAAATTCTGAGGGGATTTGACTGACCTTGTCAGATACAAGTTACATTTTTGTTATATAGGTCTTGCTTTATTTTGATCTTAACCATCCAGCAGAAAAGTATAAAAATGAGGTATGAAAAGTATTAATATGCTGATCTATAAAATGCTCAAATCCACAACTTCTGACATTGCCAGTCATGTGGATAACCCACTACTATTATGGACTACTAGACTATATTGGATTATTTTCCTGAATTCACACACCTATAGTATTTAAGTGACAATGGACTATCCATCTCTGACAAAAGTAAACAAAAAAGGGGATACAAATGAAGGACCATTTTGTATCTGTATGTACAAAATAGGATAGATACATAGCTACTTTCTCTTAATTCAGTGAGAAGAAACATTTGTACTAATGGTATTTGGACAGGATATCATGTCTGCATCTTGTACTATGAGTAGCCCATATGAAGGCAACAATGTACAATGTATTAATTTTTGAAACTGTTCTACTAATTGGTTTTGAAATTGTCTCATTGCTATTTGTTTCTCAATAAAATTAATAAAATAATAATAATAATTAAAAAATTATAAATAATACCAAATTTCAAAAAACATGATGACAGGAATTCTACAATGTTTGGCATATTGCATATTGCTGTCTTCAAAATCATTGTTCACATCACTGTGTATAAGCATGGAAAATTGGTTAAAAAAATAAAATTTAGGCATTAGGGGCCAGAGAGATAGCTCAGCAGTCTAGGCACCTTCCTGGCAAGTGCATGAACCTGGGTTCAATCCCTGGTAGTGCGTGCCATGCTGACCCCGTGCCAAGCCAGCCACTGAGACTGGGTGTAGTGGTGCATGCCTCTAATCCCAGTGGGAGGGAGACTGAGGCAGGAGGGTCACTAGGAGTCTAGCTGCATAGTGAGACTGTGTACCATATAAATGAAACAAAACAATTTAGGCATTAACTATTTCTCTCAATCAACAAATAGAAATTAGTAGTACAATTATCTATCTTGTGTGTATCTATTTTTCTCTTCTTTCTTTCATCCTTTTCCTCATCCCAGTTGTTCTTTCCTTTTGAACAGTTTCTTTGCTTTTCACAATATCTATTGTTCCTTTTGTATTTTATTTACTCTTTAAGGTTCTTACAGTGGGGCAACAATGTGATATTTATACATGGGGGTCTGAGTTATTTCACTTTTGAGTGTGTGTCTCTAGTTGCATTCATTTACCTATACAAGGCTTCAAGATTTTTTAATAGCTGAATAATACTCAATTGTATAAAAATATCATGTGTCTTTTATCCATTCCTCAATTGATGGGCATTTGGGTTGTTTCCAAGACTTAGCAGTGACAAATTGCACTGCTATGAACATGGATGCACATATATTGCTGTGCTATGATGTTTTCAATTCTTCTGGGAGTATACCCACATGGGGAATAGCTGGGTTGAAGAGGACCTCTATTGAGTGTATATCTAGAAGTATTAGCCAGAGAAATTAGACAAGAGAGAGAAATAAAAAGAATAAGAACAGGAAGAAGTTAAATTATCATTATTCACAGATGGCATGATACTGTATGTGGAAGACCCCAAAAGTTACACCCAAAGATCCATAGAATTAATAAGTTCAGTAACATAGCAATATTCCAAATTATTAAATTTGTAACCTTTAAGTCTGTAGTCCATAATAGACAGTGCTTTAAGTTTTTTATGAATAGTCTACCATGATTAAACATTCTGGTTCTGCTAGACTAAAAGGAAAGAGGAGCTGTAATTGAAGAACTGTTGTATGAGTGTTAGATGCTATAGGCATGGGGAGAGCCTGTGTGTCACACAGTGTGAGAACACATGAATATGACAGTGGCAAGCAGGAGATGCCAGCTGGTAGGGTTGAGAAACACTGGGTGTGAGGCTGTCCCTCCTAGGGTGTATGGACATTGGGTTTTGTATTGTGTGAGCCATCTTCTCACCCTAAATTTTCATTTACTTGTTGAGGAATTTTTTAAGTAAGTGTAGCACCTTTTTCTTATGATATGTGTAGATGTAAAAATTTAACCTATAGTCTTAGCTGTGTCTTATTTCACAAATCCATGATAGTGATAATACTTAATTTTCACTATTTTACTTATCATTACTTTTCATTACTTTAGTTTTTTCTCAGATGCATATTGCACCTCTCAGTTATTCTTCAGGGCTATATATTGACCCTGAGTTGGCAAAAAAACTAGGAAAATAATTAATCATTGGCTGATAGAGTGGTTGTGGCTTCTTGTGTGTATATTATCATGAAAATGGCATCAAGAGACATTTAGTTTTCCATTAAGCAGTTTGACTCTAAAGTATCAGAAGAGATGACTTTTATTTTTAAAGAATGCTAGTAAAGATGCTCTCATGCACTCTCTTGCTTGTCTTTATTCCTTAAACTATACCCTGGAACAATGATTTACAAAGCATTTATCTTGGTATTTAACTGCTATTATAAGTTCCTTGTATTCTAAGTAATTCCTCAGTATTATAAGTAATCTAGAGATGTCTCAAAGTATAGGGGATGGTGTAAGTTCTAGTCAAACACTATGTCATGCTATAGGAAGGAATTGGGACATCCAGCTATTGTAATTTATCTTGTAATCTTAGCACTGGGGATGCTGAAAGAAAGAACAAGAACCTGGAACCAGTTTCCTTAGGAACAACTGTGTATTATAACACTGAAAAAGAAAAATAACAATAGAACACAAAATGAGAATCCAGTCCTCCAAAGTAATACACAGTGATTGGGAGGTCCTTTTGGTTTTCTTTACTCTCCAGGTATTTTTTTTCCCCCTTTGCACTAAAAGTTTGATAGTTCTTTAATAGGAAACATAAATTTTATTTAGCAATGGAGATTTTTTTTTTCTTTTATGCTTGAGTTCCTTGGTAGTCTAGCTTCCATTTCAAGAATAAGAAATGTGGGCCGGTGCAATAGCTCAGCAGATTTAGTGCCTGCTTAGGCAAGCACAGGGACCCAGGTTCAATCCCCAGCAGCACAGGCAGCACCAGCCCCACCCATGGGCATGCTGAGCCAGCCATGGAGTCCGGGTGTGATGGGGCACGCCTGTAATCCCACTGCTGGGGAGGCCGAAAACAGCAGGCTCTCTAGGAGTCTGAGCTGCATAGTGCATCCCTATACCAAATACATAAGATTAAGAAAACAAAACAAAATAAAAAATGCTTTTAATAATGAAAAGTAACTAGGATAAATATGTTTAAATGTTATCATGTTTAGGGACTTGAGCCCCTTTGTGATGGTTCCTTGTCTGCACCCTAACCTACCTTCTTCTTTACAAAATGTTCAGGGTCGAAGTGTGTCCCTGTCTAGCATGTCCTCCCTGGATGCCACCCCTGCTCTGTGTTCTGCCTGGGGCTGACATGAGCTCTCGCAGCACTTGCAGTCTCCGAGTGTGGTGGCCCCGACACCCGCAGGCGCCTGTCAGCACTGTGGTGCAGCACCGCTTCCCGTTCCCAGAGCGAGGTTGCTCTGTAGAAATTGTTCTTTTCCAAAACTTGATCATAGCTGATCTCTTTTACTATCTGTTGCTTGTACCCTTCCCTGGGATAATAGCAGCCCAGCTTTTCTTTTGGATTTGCTAGAAAGATTTCTGTGGCTGATTTTTATATTAATTATATATATATATATATATATATATATATATATATATATATATATATATATATAACTTTTTTAAGGGATACAGAGAATTCTGGTAATTATCAATGTGTTTCCTTTATTTTCCCCAAGGCAGAGGAGTTACATGTGATGCCATAAATTGTAATTTATTCAGTCTGATTTTCAGATCCATTCTGTAAAGGCAACCCACTTAGAAAATACCTCATTAGAAAAGCCTTCCAACAAGCAAAATAAAAAGCCTTCCTCATTAAAACGTTATCCTGTGAAAAGAAATATTAAAATAACATCAGAAAAGAATCAGAGAAAATAAGTTAATTTTATTTGATAGTTTATTTTGATGAGTAACCTTTACTAAGTGCTCTTAGTCATACTGAGTACTTTGCTAAATACCTATTGCAGGATCCTTGTGGTAGCATAAATGGTAAAGGAATCCAAATGGAAAATGAGTACTATTCCACCAAACGTGGGAGACATGTCTAGGAGATAGCTTCCTAGAAAGCCTGCATTAGATTTCCTGTTTATGTATTATGTGTGATGTAAAGAACTTGAGAGGTACTTGGCTTACTCATGTGTGAAGCAGCTTGACTGCTCAACTGTTAGACAACACTGACAAACGCAGGGTCCTGGGTTCAATCCCCAGTAATGCCAGAAAAAAAAAAAGAAAGAAAGAAAGAAATAGAAAACTACTATGTATTAAAATCAAATTCAAATATATAGAATTAACCTACAAAAGGTGTTTTCATACCACTATAATTTACTTATTCAAGTTTCTTTTGGGAAAGATTAATCCAGCTATATAGTAAACGCTGAGAGTTTGTTAATTAGCGTTGTCACTTAGTGCATTCCTAAATTTGTGAAATATAAGGGATTAGCTAAAATTTCGTGTACTCTGTTTGGCAGTAGATAGTTTAGAAAGCATAACATAACTAAGATTTTAGGGACATAATTACTTAAAAATAAATGTTTACTGCAGGGTGTGATGGCACATGTCTGTCAACCAGAACAGAAGAGGCTAAGGCAGGAGGATTTTTGTGAGTTTCAGGCTAGTATGGGCTACAAACTGTCATAAAAATGATAAATTTATATTTTCCATTAAACTTTCTATAATTCATAGTGTTTATGAATTCAATCCTTCCTGTATCATAATTTGTTTAAATTTCATTTCCAGGATCAAAAGAAATCTAGAATTAAAATAATGAAGTGTTTTGGAGAAAATTCTAAGTTTTAGGCCAACACTGCGAGACAGACACAGATTGTACATGAAAAGACAGATCCCTGTGGGTGTGGGGGTGTCACCTATAGTTCTAGCCGAAACAACCTAGCAAGACCTTGAGCAAATAAAATAAAAGGAAAGAAAAGAAGGAAAAGGAGGAAAGATTCTTCTAGATTTTGGCCCTTAGGAAAGAACTCCATGGGAGGCATGTCTGGGATCCCTGGCACCCCCAGAATCTCCCCCTGCTGTCCTTTCACTCACTACTGCCACACCCAAAGACACTGATCTTTTTGTACGTTTTCAAGTATTTTTTACTTTTTTCTTAATTCACGATGTTGAAATTAGAAAAGCCAAGTTACAAAGGCATAGCCGAAGAGATGCATTAAGCAGAGTGGGTTCTCAGTTAACAGATTTTTATTTTGGGAAGTTAGTAATTGGTCAAAACACATTTTGTGGAGCTTACTAACAAGAAAGCCCCAGGTCTTACTGCCAAAATTTTGTGGCATTAAAAATATTTAATATACATTATTCAGAGTGGCAGAGATGAATTTGATGACACACAGTGCCACGGACCAGTCATTGCAGCTTTATTTTTAATAGCTTCCATTGGAGACAATCCAAATGCCTTTCAACATGAGCATGGAAAACTACTGAGGCCCTCATGTACCATAACACCACACCACAGTGAAAGACAAATTATTAGCATACATGTACCAACATGCAAGAGGTATAAAGGCACTTTGATTGAAAGAAGAAGGCACTGATAAGTATGCTGTGTAATTCCATTTAAATAAAGTTTAATAACAGGCAAAATTAGCAATTGACCTTGGGAGGGTTATATTCTTATGAGGGGCATGTGAGAATTATAGAAATGTTTTTATCTAAATCTTAGGGTGGTTGTATACAAGAATACATGTGAAAAATCTTAACTTGTATATTAAGGTTAATGTACTATAGGTATGTTAACTTTTCTGAAGTTATTTTGATTATTGTTAAATAATGTATCATATTTAAGAAGGATCTCAATTTAGAATGTGAAAGTAAACCTAAATCAAAAGTCTATCTTAATGGTAAAATATAGCTAATAAACATGCTAATTTATTTTCTAAGGTTTGGATCTTATTTTTAAATAAATAAATTACCCAGCTTCCTCTAGTTTGATGGCTGTGTGTAGCAGAATTGATATTTCATTTGTTTTTGTTTCTTTCTGCTGAAATTCATGAAATCTCAGTTCAGATAATAAACATACCTGATTTTAAGGAACAGTGCCCTCACAGTACAATATTTTTTTCAGGCGGTTTGGGAACTTTCCACGCCCTGGTGAACACAGCTGTGCATGTAGTCATGTATACCTACTATGGGCTGTGTGCTATGGGACCCTCCTATCAGAAGTATTTGTGGTGGAAAAAACATCTGACATCTTTACAGCTTGTGAGTAATTAACTTTCTTTAAAACCAGACACAAAACTAGAATTGTTTTCACTGTGCATTAAGAAACCCCCCAGAGCCGGGGAGATAGCTCAGCAGTCTAAAAGTATGCCTGGCAAGCACAAAGACCCTGGTGTGATCCCCGATATCTCCTGCCATGCTGGCCCCTGAAAACTGGTATAGTGGCATACAACTGTAATCCCAGTTCTGGGGAGGCTGAGGCAAGAGGATCTCTATGTGTCTGAGCTGGGTAGCAAAACCCTGTACCAAAAAAGTAAATAAATAAATAAATTTTTAAAAAAAAATCACCCGAAGAACGAAGTTCATAAAACAGAAAAGGTAGTAGTGTCACAGTCCTTTCTGTGTTATTTGAGCTTTGTCAGGACTGCATTGAAAACAAGGCATATTTGATAACTACAGAGACTCAAACATTATATTAGTCTTCATGCCATCTATATGCTATTTAACACATTTATTTAAAAATATGGGATAGGATAGCTTAGTGGTAGGTTCTTTAGTATTCTCTCTCTTTCTCTTTCTCTCTCAGCTTGTGTATATACATACCTATATAAAATTTACATATATTAAGCATATATATAATTCAGTTAAACATGTTTGACATATAAATTACCATCTATGTGATGAAAATAACCTCAAAGTTGTGATGACCAGCAGACATAGTACTAAATTAGAAGCAAGAACTTCTGAGCTGGGGTGGAGGGCTCGCCTTGCACACAGAAGCCCGCAGGCTGGTACCCAGTACTAGCCAAAAGAAAGAGAAAAAGAAGATAGAAATTCCATATTCTAGTTATAGATTGCCTTGAAAAAAAGCTTTGTTCTTCTAATAAGTAAAAAAGATGATAAGCAATAAAGGTATAAAATGGTATATGAACATATATGTATTGAATATTACTTTGCAGCCAAAGAAAGTTTGAAATAATAGAACTATTCAGCTTAATGCTAATGTACACATGGTGTATGAGTTCTTCAAAAGAATATCTAAGTAGCAGATGCTGATTTGCTTTGAATTTTATTGTTTTATTGAAGGAGAATTCTTTCATTCTCCTGTTGCCAGATTTGCATTCACTAATAGATTAGGTTCATATTCTGCCAGTGGTACTGAGGAAAAAAGTTTATATTTAGTCTAGGTAGCCTGTTGAGGATTAATTTTTATTAAAAATCCTATCGTTTATTAAATGAAATATAGCACACCCATACAAGGTGTTTTTCCCAGATAAAAGATTGAGGTTTCAGTCTGTAAAGATCCCAAGTCAAGATCAGAGTATTGTCTTTGCAGTTATTTAATGTCTGAAATTAGCAACAATACAAACAACTAACTGCAAAGAAATGGTGAAATAACTTATTTTAACTAACATTCTGGCATACTGTAAAGTCATAAAAATCATTTGTTGATTTTCTTTTAAAATTATTTAATCTTTTCTTAATGTTGAAAGATTGAAAATTTTAAAAAATATATCTGTGCCTATTGCAGATAAATTAGAAAACCTAATTAGGCAAAAAGAAAGAAGAAAGACAAGGGGTAGGGATGTAGCTGAATCATAGCATGCTTGCCTGGTTTGTAGAAGGGATGAAGCCCTGGGTTCAGTCCCTACAGATACAGAGAGAGAGAGAGAGAGAGAGAGAGAGAGAGAGAGAGAGAGAGAGAGAGAGA
>PVKA01002941.1:0-105865 GCA_004027165.1 Ctenomys sociabilis | reverse complement strand
TGCCTTAAGTCTTTTGTCCCACTTAATATACTCAAGTATTGTGCAAAGTTTTAACAAAATATAAAAACGTTTATGTAGAAAAAGGTATATAGCGGTTGGGGAGATGGCTCAATAGAATAAGCACTTCCCTGGCAAGTGTAAGGGCCGGAGTTCAATCCCTGGTTCCGCCAAAAAAAAAAAAAAAAAAAGGTATATATAAGAAAAAGGAAAAGGATATATAGGTATTGTTCATTATTCTAAATGTCAGCCACAAATACACACACATATAGGATACTGAGAGCCTTGCTTAACTCTCACCTCTCTTTTTTGTGCGTGTGGTTCTGGAAATTAAACCGAAGGGCTTGCAGATGCAGAGCAAGAGCTCTACACTTGTGCCACATCCCCAGCCCTGCCTTTGCTCTTTAGTGAGCAGCTATGACTGTTTTTATCTGATGGTGGCAGGCATGAAATGAATAGGAAGAGCCAGGGATTCTTTGGCTCCTGTAAAATAATAAGGGCTGTCATATAAAGTTTTATTTTCCAAACCTTAAAGTATTGAGTGAAAAGTTTATTGCAAACCATCCTGGAAACTTGGACTACATTGTCCTGCATATGTCTCATCATAGCTAATGATGCAAGTGAGACGCTGCCAGTGCAGCCTGCCTCATGTTCTCTAAGCAGTCAATGCGTTGTGCAAGGCCACTTCAGCAGGACCTCCAGAAGCAGTGCAACTTGGCAGAACTAAATAGCAGTTTCAAACCCCTGTCTGAATTTTTGACATGATATCATCTGTTTTCATTCTTCAGAAGCTAATTTAAAGGTTAGCATAGATACAGGTGAAGAGTATGTGAACATAAATAGGCAAAGAATTGTTACCCATCAGAGCAGGAACTGTAGCTCAGTGGTAGACCACTGGACTAGCATGCATAAGGTTTGATCCTCAGCACTGTAAAAAATGTATGAATGAATGAATGAATGAATGAATGAATGAATGAATGAAAACTCCTCAGACCTAAATAATGTTTTCACTCTTATTTTTAGGTCCAGTTTGTCATTGTCACCATCCACATGGGCCATATATTTCTCATGGAGGACTGTAAATACCAGTATCCAGTTTTTATGTACATTATTATGTCATATGGATGCATATTTCTGCTCCTTTTTCTTCATTTTTGGTACTGCGCTTATACCAAGGGTCAGAGGCCTCCTAAAACTTTAAAAAATGGAAACTATAAAAACAAACAGCACTAAAATACAACACAACAGGAACTTGTGATTCAGACTGATACATTGTCTTCCTTGACAATCAAGAAATATTTACCTATGCAATGCCTTTTGTATATTTTTTCAAAATCAAGAGCTTGTATTTTTATGATAAGTTATTGGGGTTTCTGATATTAAGAGTTCAAAGCTCCCAGGCAAGTCTGATTAAAGCCTAGAGCAGCCAGGATTTTCTCAGCTGCTTTCCAATCTAACCAACAGGTTTTTTTGTTTAATACATTTTGTTACAATGAAAGGAGGATGTGACACATGTAGTACTCTTCAAAGACGTCCAGTAGAGATGAAAAGTATTAGATATTTTGATCATGGACAGATCCATACAACACAGTAGATTCCTTCTGCAGGGTTAGTGAGCCTCTGACTGTGTACTCTCATTCTGTCACTGGTCAACTGCCCTCAGAAGGTGTTGTGCTGACTCTGGAGTTCAGTTCCCATCCTAGAGTGCTAACACAGGCAAACATTAAATGAATTTTTGATAAGCTGTGATGCTAAATCACTAATGATAAATTTTAATGGATCTTTTGAATAGCTGCCATCCATTTTGCTGGAAGCGTTTCTCACAATGCTTTTGTTGTACCAACTGTTTCAAGGTGGCAGTGCTTTATCTTATGGTACTGTTACCGATGACATTAAGAAGTTAATAATATTTTGGAAACAAGGTGATTTCTTTTGATGGGCTGTAACAGTTTTGCAATTGATGTTTCATATCTCTGGAAACAAGTGAATGTATCAATGAAGCAAATACTGTGTGGTTTAGTGGGGAAAATCTGGTTTGTTGTATGATGTTACTTTCTGTTGTTGTTTTTTGGTGCCAGGGATTGAACTCAGGACCCTGCACTTGCCAGGCAAGTGCTTATTCTACTGAGCTATCTCTTTGGTCCATCACTTTCTAATATTATAGTTTTGAGGGTTAGCTCGTTTAAATATATATTGGTTACACACTTACATGTTCATATGATTAGCATACTATAGGTATTTTTAAATCATAAATAATTTTAAACCACTCATTACACACAATTTCCAAGCAGGGTTTGAGTCACTTATCATGAAGCAGAGACAGGTGATAGCATAGATAGTATTTAAGGGATTATTTGGTCTAAAAGTAAGAGCTCTTTTACATTGAGAAATGGAAAAACTGCATCATCGTGTCATATGCATCTAGTATTATGAATACGCTTCATGAAAAAGTAGTTTCCAGAATTTGAACTAGTCTGGACTTCTTTTTTCAGACCTATAAACCATGTAATGAATGGCTAAAATTCATTAGGCATAGGCTTTTTTTTTTCTTCTAAAGTTGCTACTTTCTAGATTTTTCTCGTTATTATGTTTTCTTATCAGAGAACCAAAACTACCTATCAGTAGAGTGTTGTCCGAGAATAACAACTTCGGATGTTTGTGGAACATTCTTCGTTGCTTTTTCTCTGGTTGTGCTCATACTTACTTTGGAGGGGCTGTTAAGGGCCAGTGCTGTAGCTCAGGGGCACAGGCGTCTGCCGGAAGGGCTGCTCATGTGTGAAGGAATAAACAACGGGTACTGATGGCCCAGATTATTGTGTAACACGTAATAATATTGTGCAGTGCAACCTGTGTTTTTCACTCGTTCTGTATTCTCTGGTTCTGTGACTTCCTTCTCCTCCATGTGTATGTGACATGCCTTTGGGTCTTCACACTTACCAGATCTATAAGGCCAGGGAGTGACCTTTAGGGACTCCATTGTTTATGTTATGAAAAGATTAGGGCTAATAAATGGGGGATTTTTCTGTTTTACAAAATGAACAGAAGAACAGCTAAAGGACACAGCTGCTTTATTTATTTCACTGTGAAGGTCTCAGGGTTTCTTCTGTGTTTTCCTGTTTTGGCTCCTCATGCCCAGCCTGTGCTAGAATGAGGTGTGGTAGTGCTGTTTTCCACAGTCTCAGACAATTTGCAAAGGCTATTGTAGGGTGAAGGCCAAAGGGAAACAAAAGGAAGAAATAAGCATGAAAGTTTATTTTGTTCAGATTCAAAGTGTGTAACCTTTCCTAAGGTCCCACTTGGCTTGCGCACTATGGTATAGCTCAGTGGTAGAAGGCCTGAGGAGTGGGGCCTTATGTTAGATTTCCAGCCCTGCAAAGAAAGGAGGGAGGAGGAGAGGAAGCAGAGGAGAGACAGAAGGAGAGAGAAGTTTGAGTTGCCTAGGAACTAACAGCAAGGTGGGATGAAACCACTTTCTCAGTTCTATGAATAAAGTGGAGAGGTAGAGTCTCCACCTGAAAACATCACAGATGCCAGAGGCACTCTCCAGCAGACATCAGAAGATCAGCATGAATGTCACTAGATATGGACTTGGCGTGGGTGACACACTGTTCAAAGGGTTCTGGGTGCTCAAGGAGAATTACTCTTACATTGCACCGCACTCTTCAGGACTCTGTTAATTTTGGGTTTGCTCACCTCACCAAACACCAAGCTATGAAACCTAGTTTGTTGCCTACCACTCTATGAATCCCTGAGGACCTATGTCTTATATTGTAAAAAAAATGCCAATCCAAATTTTTAAATATCTAATAGAAGCTGTCACTTTATAGTGTTAATACTTTAAGTAGAATTCTCAAGTGTACCACATTGTTTCATAATTATAAAATTATGAGATTTTATTCCCTCAGTTATTTCGGTTAACATTTTAAAAACTGGATAATTGGATGGAAATTGTCAAAGTTTTGGTTTGTTCTGTGTGTACTATAATAAATTTGTGGTATTATATATATATTTGTGTGTGTGTGTGTGTTTTATTTTGGAATCTTGTCACTTGTGTTTGCATGAATAGAGGGCTTTTCATCTGATCCTCACCTAACCAAAGAATCTTATATGTGTATTGTCTACTTGTTCTCATCAGGCCGCTGTGCTGGACATTAGGGTGACATGAAGAAGCCTAGGACATAGTTGGGACCCCTTAGAGCTTGCAGGATGCTCTGTGATAGGCCCCTGGGGGTCAAGTTCTGCCAGGTAACAACTAGAGAAAGCTCCACAAAAGGATTTGAATTAGATTTGTATCCTTAGGATGTACAAAATCTCAAAGCAGATGGTGAACTAGTAAGTAAAGCATCTTAAATAAAAATCAATGACCAAAAGAACCATTTCTTTCATCCTTAACTGAAATACTCACACGAGGTAATGACTGTCAGTGTTTGCTAAAATAATGAGGTGAAAGGTTGGCAGGGAATTTCATAATGGGTGGCATATATGCTGACAAAACCTAAACCTACGGATCAATCTCAATGTCATTAAGAGTGGGACGATCAGGGGTTGTATATCTCAATACAAGATGCAATAAAACTGAATGTTCAAAGTTTTGTTTTTAATTTATTATAGGAGGGCCTATGAGATAGCTCAGTGGATGAAGTGCCTGCTTAGATAAGTACAGGGGCTGGGGTTTGATCTCTAGCACCACATGTTACCCTGGCCCTACCCCTAGGAGCGCTGAGCCAGCCAGGAGTCTGGGCGTGATGGCACATGCCTATAATCCCAGTGTTGGGGAGGCTGAAAACAGGAGGACTGCCATGAGTCCAAGCTGCGTGGTGAGAACCTGCAACAACCAAATACATAAAAAAATAATTTTAAAAAGATGGGAGTGTAACATGTTCTACATGATAGAACACTTTCCTCCCATGTATAGGTTCTGGGTTCAATACTTAGCACTGGAGGGAATAAAGGAGGGGACTGGGTTTGTAGCTTAGTGGTAGAACACCTGGGTAACATGTATAACGTCCTGGATTTGAACCCCAGAAAACCAAAAATCAAAAAGAGAATTTGCATAGTGAGCACATGGTATTTTACTATGCTTTTCACTCTACTTTGTGTATTTGAAAGTTTCCAGGTTTTAAAAAGAATGGTGTATATTATGAAATTCTATAAAGATTTTTTTTTTTTTAGGGCTGGCCAAATAGCTCAGTGGATTAAAGCACCTGCTTAGGCAGACACAGGGACCCGGGTTTGATCCCTGGGTCTGCTGTACTGGTTCTGTCCCAGGGGTGTGCTGAGACAGTGATTGAGACTGGGCATGGTGGCATGTGCCTGTAATCCCAGCTCTTGGGAAGCTGTAAACAGGAGAATCACTAGAGTCTGATATGTAGTAAGACCTGTAGACCCTATATTAAACAAAAATTTTATAAAAAGGTGTTATTTTTTTAGATATCATATAATATAGATACTGCTCAGGTTGGTCTTGAACTCATAATTCTCCTCCTTTAGTCTCCCATGTGAATTAAATGTGTGTGCCAACAAGCCTGGAAAAGATTTATTTTTGATTCCAAGTAGAAATGATGTGGCACAATGTTATGGGGCAATGTTAATGAGTGGCACCTGGAATTAATAAGGCTTTGCTATCCTTAGAATGTTCTAAAATGTCAGGGTGATTGCTTGTATTTAACTGTGAAGAAATAAGAATTTATTGCTTTGCTCCTCCCCCTAACAAGAAATCTAACAATTGTGGTTGTTTACTAGTGGTCAGCCAATAACTAGGCCACTTGCTCCAAATAAGTGTTATGAGAAGCTTTACCATGGCCTTGCTGTAGTCCTTAAGAAGTTAGTTGACAGGATTTTTAGGAAAACAGAGGCCAGCATAGAAGTTTAATAGAAACTAAGGCAGTCCCTCTCAGGAGAGATCTTCTGGCTGACATGGCAAAAAAGGTATGTGTGTATGCTAATCGGTGTCTATAAACATCTCTAGAAACACACTTTTGTTAATGTCACTGTCTATATTAAGATAAACATGAGTTTATGCTGATGTCTCCAATCTAACACACTGCCACATGGATCTCTAGCCTTTGCTCCTTGTTTGACTCTCAACAGTGAAAACCGTGGTTTCCAACACCTACCATATAGTAATTAGTAATTGCTAATCTGTACATGTGACATAGTGGTTTGCAGTTAACCTATACCTCACTGTATAAACAAGAGTTCCTTTTGTCAGTCCTCTTAAGAGTAACTCTTTCCAAAGGTGTCTAATTTGGTACCTTCTCACACCTTCCTTAATGATATGATTTCCTACATTTGTAGTATAATTCAATTGTTTGGTCACATTCTGCGTTCTGTCCTGAGTCTTACCTGCTGGATCAATGATGGCAAAGCTTTAACACTTCCATTGGCGCCAATACCCCATTGTAGCATATGTGTCATAGGTTTGCCATGACTGACCTAGGTCATTAAAGCATTTTGTATGCATTAGTACTGACTCTGTGGTATGGAAGTCTTTGAGTTTTGATAAATGTTTTATGTGCTACATCTAATGTTAAAGCATCTTGCAGAATACAATTTAAAAGAACCCCTGCACTTCATTAATTCAGCTTATCTCCACCTTGAACACCTGGCATCTGTGGATCTATTTTTACTAGTTTTATCTTTTCCAGACATTCATGTAACTGAAATCATACAATATAGATACTGTGAAAGGGAAACACTTTGTTCAATGGAAAGGAAAAACTGGAATGAAGAAAAGGACAAATGAAAGATATGCAAAATAGTTTGGATAATTGTACTGTCAATTTCTGCTGATCTTTTGAAAGGAGCAGTTAATGCTTAAATATTTTTTCCTTTTATTATTATATTACTTGTCTCTTGAATTTATTACAACTTTGTATTTGTTTTGTTTTTTCTTTAAACCAATCTTGTGAGGCCTGGCGTGTGACTGGGATTGCCTGGGGTTTGCAGATCCTCACTCCAGCCAACATAGGCCAGGCATGTGAGTGTAACTTCCTGCATCAGACAGGCCTGCTGTGGAACCCTGCTTCAGAACTCCCTGCAGAGAGGATAGAGGCAAGACCCACCCAGCTGACCCAAGAGCAGAATATCTTGCCAGAGTGGCACAGAGGGCTCACTTCCAAGGGCTACAGCAGGAGCCAGGAGGAAGTGGAGCACAGCAGCTTCCCCCAAGCCACACCCACCTGGAGGAGTTTCAACTTGGTAGATCTGGACCTGATGCTAAAGTAGTAACTCTACCAAAGCGCTACACCAAAGATCAGAAGACAGTGCTATATAAAATGACAAAGAGAAGGAGCAAAATACATTCTCAGGCCCCAAGCCCACCCAGAAAAAAATGCAGGAAGAATTGGAAAGTCACACACCTGAAATCTCTGAAATAATAGTGTCAGAAGTAAAGAAACAACTGCAGAAAGGTATAGAGAAAACCAGATCAGAAAGAATTTCTAAAGTAAGAAAAAAAATGATAACTATAATGAAAGAAGTACTAAGTGTTTCTGAAGAAGACACTGATTAAAAAAAATACAGGAGCACATAAAAATGATGGAATCCTTGAATTATATAGGAAAGATATAGAATGCATGAAGCAATTCAAAGGAAAAACTGGAATGAGGAAAAGGACAAATGAAAGGAAAAGGATATAGTCATGTATATATGCAGAATAGTTTGGATAATTGTACTAATTCAATATAGGAAAGAAATACAATGCATGAAGCAGATTTAAAGTGTTTTACAGGAAATTAAAGTCTCAATCACAAGCTGGCAAAACCGTTTGAATGAAAAGTGAAGAGTGTCAGACCTTGAAGATACCATTGCAGTTAGTAAAAAGATAAGAAAAGATTTCTTAAAAACAAAGATGCAGGAAAAAATAATTCAACATCTGCAAGATGATTCAAAGATGAACAACATAAGACTAATAGGCATCAACAAAAAAACGAGTCAATATAAGTCATATAAAAAGAATATGGACAGAATAGCAGAAAACTTCCCAAATATAGGAAACAATCTGACATTCAGTAACTGAAGCATATAGAACTTGAAATAACATGAACCCAATTAGAACCACATCCTGACATATAGTAATCAAGATCCCAGAAATTCAGCACAGGAACAGTATACTAAAAGCTGCTATAGAAAAGAAAGAGATCACATTTAAAGGAAAACCCATCAGAATAACTGCAGATTTCTCTTCACTAACCATCAAGTCAAGAAGAACATGGAGCAAAGTACTTCAAGTCTTGCAAGAAAACAAATTCCTACAAAGACTGATATACCCTGCAAAATGCTCTTTCAAGCATAATGGAGAAGTGAAATATTTCCATGACAAAGAACAACTAAAGAATTTCATGATGACAAAGCCAAGCCTACACAGACTATTAAAAGATATTCTAGAAAGGTCTCAAAATGACCACAACTCCATGGTGCTGTTGAACCCACCAAATAGGGCAAACAATTAAACAGGAGAGAAGGGTGTACAACAGCAGTCTTTCAATTATTCTTTTGTATACAGCAACAAAATATTTCCATCAGCATATTCTACAAGTGGACTTCCCCTGCACCCTATGGGTCATGATTCTCTCTGGGTCTACAATAGCAGTAGCTCAGTCTCAGAAGTGACACCTGGCCACCAATAAGTGACACGGACACTGTTCACATCCACCACATACTAGAACTTTATTCCACATCCTATCCCCAAACTGTTAGAAGTGCTGGTCATATATTTGTCATTCCAGTATTTTTGTTATGTTTTATTCTTAGTAATTCCTATCATAAAAATTCTTAGTTGATACTTTTGTGTATATTAACCTAATCAAATACTATGTGAGTACTCTGAATTGATCACAAATTCATATATTTGATACACTACATTCTGGCTTCTAAGTTGGACTCACAATTTAATTTTAATTTTTGAATATTATTCTGAAATATTTCATTTTCTTTTGAATTAATATTTAATTTTATAAATTTTAATTTTAATTTTTTATGATTTTTGCTGCTGCTTTGACTTACAATCTATGTGTAACTTATTGTATGATATTTTCTCCTAGTATTAGAAACTTTAAAAAGTGTATTTCCATTTTCCATTGACTTTCTATTGGTTTTTCTTTGTCTTTTATGCACATGCACACATATATATGAAAAAAATATATATATAAGCTGACATTAGATCGAAACTGTTTTGTGAAAAATCTTCAGTGACCTTTTAAATGGGTTCATCTAATATATTTTACATAGTCCTGTATAACTACCATTCTGAGAGCTCTTTATTCTTTATCCAGGACTGTACAGCAACTTCTCTTGCCCTCTGGATTATGGTCTTTGTTGTTTTCTATATCCTACATCTGGAGGTATTAGAATATTTCGAGTTTGTATAGCTGGAAAATATTTTATTTTTAGTTGTCAAAGATATATTTGCTAAGTATAAAATTCAATGAGGACAGATTTTTTTTTATCCTTTGAATAAATAAGGCTAGTTTCTTACCTACTTGCTCTTTTTTTGTTTTGCTAAGGTTTAATAATATGCTATTTAATTTTGTTCTTCCATAGTTAATATGTTTTCTATGTATATGCTTTGATGATTTTTTTTCTTTACAATTAGTTTTGGACAGTTTCGTCTTTGTGTATCTTGGCATGATTTTATTCATATTTCTTGTGCAGAAGATTCACTTTTCTTGGAAATTTGGTGCTATAATTTTAACTAAATTAAGAAATTTTAAATATTTATTGCCGGGCGTGGTGGCACATGCCTGTAATCCTAGCACTTGGGAGGCTGAGGCAGGAGGATTGTTGTGAGTTCAAGACCAGCCTGAGCTACAAAGTGAGCTTAAGGCCAGCCTGAACTGCATGGTGAGACCCTATCTCAAAAAGACAAAAAAATAAATAAAGTAAAATAAAAACTGAAAATTAAAAAAAATAAATATTTATTGCCTAAGCCATTCTACTTTGAGAATTCGAATTGCATGAATATAAGTTTCTTGATTTTGGCACAGAATGAACTATTGTATGACTGATCTGTAAACTCTCTTCATGTTTACTTTAGATAATTGTCATATACTTTTTATAAATAATTTTTTATAATGTGATTATTATTAATCTCGTTATATATTCATTTCAGAAATATTTTTCTAAAATTCACTCTGTCTACAACTTACATTTTCACATTTCAATATTTGTCTACAATTTTTAATCTGCTATATATTATTGATTTTCAATAAAGTTAATAATGAGTTAAAAAAAAATACAACAAATAAACTGATCTTCCATGCTTAAATCTGGTAACCTCAACAACTAATTTGAAAATAGCATCATGCAATACAGCTACCATTTTGTTGAATTCCTATTACTTTGTTCAGTGAAATTTTACAGCATTTCTAATACTGTTTTTTTCTATCACTATTTTGTATTCTTTCAAAAACTAAATAAGTGGCATTTTTAGATTAGATACTTAAATACACGT
This sequence comes from Ctenomys sociabilis, assembly GCA_004027165.1. Lineage (NCBI taxonomy): Eukaryota > Metazoa > Chordata > Mammalia > Rodentia > Ctenomyidae > Ctenomys > Ctenomys sociabilis. The sequence continues at coordinate 95,415 of PVKA01002941.1, read as the reverse complement.
TTTAGACTGTTCCGTGTCTTTGTGTGGCTTGACCCAATGTATGAGTGTACCATAGTTTTTTCACTTAGTAGGAGGTACTTTGGGTTTTTTCCCATTGGGAAGATTATGAATAAAGCTACTGTTTCCATGAGAAGTGTCACTTCTCATTGTCTCTCATTGCTGGGACAAATACCCAACACCCAAAATGAAAGGAGGAAAGGCTTATTTAGCTCACAGTTACTGGAGGTTTCAGTCCATACTCAGCTGGCTCCAAGGCAGAGGGGCACAGGGCAGAGAACAGCAGTTCATGGCAGCTGAACAGCAACAAGGACAACAAAGAGTAATCGCCACAGAAAGTCTGTCACCCTCTTATATTATGTTCAGGATCTTTGCCCCAGGGTGGGATGCCGTACTCACACCCATAATCCCAGCAGTACTAAAACCCATAATCCTGGCCTTGGATCACACATAATCCCAGTGGATCATGAGTTTATCACAAACTCCAGAAGTCCCCACCACATGACTACATGAGGCTTTGGGGGGACAACTAGATACAAACCATAACACCATCTTTGTTTTGTAATGTATTTAGTACCAGGTCCCACTACACAGATCATACTCATAGTTGCCTCTTGTTTTTAAGCCTCACAAGTACTGAGATTACACGTGTGTGCCACCACACCCAGTCTCAATCCCTATCTCAGTGCACCCCAGGGGTGAGGCTGGCACAGCATGCCAGAGATCAAACTCCCATACCTATGTCTACCTACACAGGCACTTTAATCTACTGAGCTGTCTGACCAGCCCAAATGTCCATCTTTGGATTAGGTCTTTAAATTAGGCAGGGATCTGATTTCTTTTTTCAGTTTTTTATATATGCTAGATGTTAGCCCATTGTCTGAGGAACAGCTGCCAAAAAATGTTCCCACTATATGGTTTGTCTCTTCATTCTGTTGGTGTTCTTTTTGTGTGTTCAAAAGTTCTTTAATAAGAGGAGATCCCATTTGTTGATTCATTGTACTATTTCCTGTGTGAGCAGGGTTATGTTCATAAAGTCACTGCCTACCCTTTATCCTCAAAGAGTTCAACCTACTCCATCTTCCAGTAGATTCAGGGTTTCTGTTTTAATATTTGGCTCTTTGATCCATTTCTATTCTAGTTTATTACATGATGAGAGATAATGGGAATAGGATTTATCTTCCGCATGTGGAAAGCCAGGTTTTCCAGTACCATCAAATAGGCTCTTTCTTCCAGTGAAGGAGTTTGGCACTTTTGCCAAAGGTAAGGTGTTTGAAGTTGTTTCTATACTTTATAATCTTTCCATTGATCCTTAGGTTAGCTTTTGCCAGTACTATACTGTTTTTATCATGGTATCTTTGTAGTGTAATTTCAAGTCAGAACCTGATGGCCCCTGCCTTGCCCTTGCTAGCCAGAATTGCTTTTGCTTTTCTATATCTCTTCTGGTTCCATATGAATTTTAGAATTGTTTCTTCTAATTCTGTGAGATATGCTAATTGGTATTTTGACTGAGGTTGCATTGAATTATATAGCAGTTTTGAAAATGTGGCCATCTTCACTATGTTGGTTCTTCCAATTCATGAATAAGGCATACCTTTCTGTCTTCTGATATCCTCTTTGGTTTTTTTCAGACTATTGTAGTTTTCAGTGTGAACATCTTTTCCTTCCTTCATTAGCTTGATTCCTAAGTTTTTAGTTTGTTATGCTATTGTGAACTGTATGGATCTTTAATTTTTCTCTTGGTTAACTTGTTATTTGTGTAGAGGAATATTAACTTTCAAGCATTGACTTTTTATCCAGCTACACTACTTAATTTGGTTATAAACTCTAGAAATCATTAGGTGGAGTTTTTAGGGTCTTTTACATAAAGTATCATATCCTCTGCAAATAACAATTATTTAACTTCTTCCCTTCATGTCCTTATTCCTTTTGTTTGTTTTTTCTAATTGCTGTGTGTAATCTTTCCAGACCTGTACTGAACAGTAATGGTAGCAGTGAACATCCTTTTTCTTTTTTTGATTGGAGAATGAGAGTTTTCTGTTTTCAGTGTGATGTTTGCTGTTGGCTTGTCATAAATGGCTTTTATCAGACTGACATAAAGACTGTCAATTCCAATTTTCTGTAGGGTTTTTAAAATCATGAATGAATGTTAGACTTTGTCAAATGCTTTTTCTGCATCTATTGAGATGATCATATGGTTTTTATTCTTGGTTCTGTTGATATAGTGTAGTCTGTGCGTGTGTGTGTGTATGTGTGCATCTGTATGTGTGTGTGTGTGTGTGTTTATGTTGCATGATCCCTGCATTCCTTGGATGAATTATCCTTTTCCTGCTGATTTGCTTCATTCTGTTTGCCAGAAACTTGCTGAGGATTTTTGTGTTCATGTTCATTAGCGAGATTGGCTATAGTTGTCTTTTTTTGATTGAATCCTTCTGTAGTTTTGGTAGCAACCAAAGGTAATGCTTGCTTCTAAGAACAAATTTGTGAGTATTGCCTCACAAATTTTTTTTTCACTATCTTGTTTCTCCATCAGTTTTGAAAGATGGCTTTGTGGAGTACATCAATCTAGGTTGGAGGTTGTTTTCTCTTAGTGACTGAAATATTTCACTCCAATCTCTCCTTGATTTACAGATTTCAATCCAAGCTGTCCTTAATGATTTGAGTAGAGAAGTCTGTTCTGAATCTGATTTAAAAAAAAAAAAAAAACAAAAAAAACATGTTTTATTTATTTTCTCTAACAGCTTTTAATATTCTGTTCTTGTGTTGAATTTCTGGAATCTATGCCTTGCAATAGATTTTATTGATCATTGCTAATTTGGCTCCTATATGCTTCACTTATCAGTGTATCAAATTCTTTGTCATGCTTGGGAAGTTTTCTGTCATTACTGCTGTGAACAGGTTTTTCTTAAATTTTATGTCATTTGTGCTATATCCTGCTTTTTTTTTTTTTTTTTTTTTTTTTTTTTTTTTTTTTTTTTTTTTTTTTTTTTTTTTTTTTTTTTTTTTTTTTTTTTTTTTTTTTTTTTTTTTTTTTTTTTTTTTTTTTTTTTTTTTTTTTTTTTTTTTTTTTTTTTTTTTTTTTTTTTTTACTTTGATTAATCTAAAGTTACTTTTTACATCATCTAGTAGCTTTGGGAAACTGGTGAAAAAAATGGAAGAGAAAGAAAAAATTAACAGAAGTGGAACAAAACAAAAGAAAAAACCCTTAGCATCTATTCTCACTCATACAAAAACCAGAATAAGCCGGAAAAAAATAAAACTCCACAGTGTATTTATGCTGTCACTCATAGATGAGGGGGTTTAGACCAAGCCTATAATCATGTTGGTTCATTCCAGCAAGCCTGCAGGGGGATTATAACGTGGTGGATAATCCCAGCAAGCCTGTACTCTCTGTTCCACAGGAGTTCAGGTTGTTTCTGGCTTCTGACCATGAGTCTGGCACCCACGTTGTTCATTCCTCAATGCCCTAGATGGCTCCTGATGCTTCCGCTCAGCTCCTTGATGCTATGGGTCTCTCGTGGCTGCACCTCACACTGATGCTGGGGGCCACTATGTGGATGGAATCAACCCATGGCTTTGAGTACTGTGTTCAGCTGACCCCTTTCCAAATGATGTCAAGCCCATTGGTTTCTCCTGAGGATGTGCAAACCAGAATGACTCCCTAGCCACCATACCCTACGGTGTCTCATGTTCTGTGTCATTGATATGTTTCTCCATGGAGGCCTCTAGAGTCACTTGTACACACTGTGCCACTGTAGCTTCTAACTGCCTTTCCCCAGCTAGGAGCTGGTATCTGGGAGGAGGCACCCACCACCTTCACTACTGCCCTGTAAATTGAGGCCCCATCTTTGCTTTCCCCATGAGTTCCAGTTCTCACTTCAGATCCTGGGTAGGTCCTGGGAACACACTTCCCTCCTCATCCTCACATTGCTGTACTCCAGTGTCTAGAGTCCAAGTTCCAGAGAAGCTGATTTGCTCACAGCTCCATCATCTTCTTGGAAGCCCTGTTTGTGAGGCTTTTAAGATGATTCTGTGGGTAGCTTTGTTGCTAGTATGGAGCCCTCTTTAGTTAATGCTAGTTTCTCTGAGTGTTTATAAATATCAGCCTTTACCTCTGTGTCAGGATCTAACATCTCTGTTTCTTAGGAGGAGAGATTGCAGTTTATTTAGCCCAATACCCATTTCTTTGGAAATGGGCTACAATATTTTTATGACCAAGAGGCAAAGCAAATATTGGCATATGGAGCAAAACTATGTCATCTTGACTGAAGTATTAAAATCAACAACTACGATAATGTCAACTGTAAGCTCCATTAACAATACAGCAAGTGTTCAATCATAGGAAGAAATATTTGTCAATGGTTTTATAATGCTTAACAGTTTTCTTATAAGTATAGAGATGGTGGGGAATTGGAACCTAGATTAGGCTAATTACTAAATAAATTAGTAGTGTCTGATAAAAGTAAAAGAAAAAACTAAGAAAATTATACACAGTTTTAAAAAGAGGCTAATGGGGAAAAACAGAGAAGACAATAGGACGAATTAAAGGAGAAGAAGAAAAGAAAAAAAAGGATCTAACCAAATACATAAAGTTAACCTCTTCTGTTTGGCTCATTTTAACATTTATTGTGTTTTATGGAATGAAATGCACCTTATTCTACCTTAGAAACAAAAATGGCTGTCAAGGTCTTTAAACTATAGCATGCACAAACCCTGGGGTCAATTCCCAGCACCAACCAACCTATCAATCCTCCTCCCAAAGTTACTTAAATTAAGTTGTAGTTTTGTCATTTGACAATAACAGTAAGAAGGAATGAAGTCATATTTTTTAAAAAATGGGAAGAGGTTTGGAGAAGTCTTTGCAAGGTGAGACACGTTCTAGGGATTGATTGTGAAATAGTGTGAATAGTGCTTCACAATGGAGAACTGACAGCTTCCTCTCCCTCCCCTTCCCTGCTCTCCCTTCCTCTTTCCCTTCCCCTGCCCTGCCCTGCCCTGCCCTGCCCTGCCCTGCCCTGCCCTTTGATAGGCTCCTGTCCAAGTATGGATCAAGAAATCATTGTGCTAGTGGTCTAACATGGCTGAAGCCCAAAAAAACAGCTTATCTTTCAAATGACCACTTCCTCTGTTTTTTCCCCCATCCCTGAATATAAATTCCTCTTATCCTTCCCACATGAAAAGAAGAAATCACAGTCAGAAACTTAAAGGTCACCGAGAAAAAGTCCACACAACCCCTGTGTCTCAGGTCAGAGGATCCTTGCCCTTTTCCTGTGGTCCTCTTCTGTGTCCTCAATACAGCCTTCTCTTTTCTTTTTCTATCTCTCTACTATACTGAAAAAAATCCAACACCCGTTCTTTCCCTTCATTTCCTTTCTCTTTTTTTCTCTTCTCTGTCTTGCCCATCCCTTCCATTTTGAGGGGTGTGAAACAAAATCTCACACATACTAACACTCCTCTGAATTTCAATCCCTTTCTAGTACTGGACAGAGTAACTTGCTAATGATGCCACATCTTTTCTTTCTTTCTTTTTTTTTTTTTTAGTACAGGGCCTACAGGGTCTCACTACATAGATCAGACTCATAGTGATTCTCTTGTTTTCAGCCTCCCAAGTGCAGGGATTGCAGGTGCACAACCCCACACCCAGTCTCAATTGCTGTCTCCAGGGGTGAGCCTGGCACAGCAGGCTGAGCATCAAACCTCTGACCTCTGTGTCTGCCTAAGCAGGTGCTTTAAACTGTTGAGCTACCTGGCCGGCCCAGGGATGCCACATCTTTTTTTTTTTTTCCAGAATCAGGGGTTGAACTCAGGCCCTTGCACTTGCCAGTGAAGTGCTTATTCCACTGAGCCATCTCCCCTGCCCAATGCCACATCTTATGATGGCAAAGAAGTGGTTTTTCTCAGGAAAGGAAGAGTGACAACAGTAAAATCTGGACCCAGGCACTTCTCTGTCCTTATCCTTTCCTGCCTGCAAAGATCTAAATAATTTTCTACTTCTTTTCTCCCCAGAGATCTCCACCCTACTTGTGAAGTCTTTCCAAGTCTGTTTGCTTCCTGGCTCTGTTTCCTTTTGTTCTTTCTCTCACCATCAACTCCAGTCTCACCACTGTTTCTCTGTTAGGTCTTTCCCACCTAAGGAGAAGGCTGGGGTGGAGAGTTCAGGAACGAGTTGATTAATTATAAACACCATTGTCTATAGAACCCTTTGGGTAGCCACAAAAGGGGAGCGTGCTTGCTCAGGGACAGGAAGTGATAATGACATTGTACAGTCACCACCCTGGACATGCTACTTGCCAGCTCTCTGCTGTGCTGCAGAACCTTCAGCTGGGATGCCAGTGAGAGTCCGGCCCCAACCAGTCTTTCCTCTCTTATCCAGTGTTCATCTTGAAATATCAATCTAACTATGTCTTCCTCCTCTTTATGTTCTTTGATGGCTTCTCATTATATCAAGAAAAAAAAGACTAAAATCATTTTGACCTCAGGGTTATGTAGAGTCAACACCTCTCCAGCCTTCTGGCCAAATTGGAATTCCTTTGGCCTATTGGTTTCTTGGTGTTCATAATTTCTCTTGTGCCTGTGTATAAAACCTGCTCAACAGACTGGCTACCTACATCCCACTCCCTTAGGCTGCCCCATAACATAAATCCCTTCCCATGGCCTGTGAATCTCCGACCCATTTTAGGTATTAGATACCAGTTCATATTTTCAGAGATGCTTCCTCTCAAGAACCCAGAGAGATTCTCTGTTAGACACCTAGAATTTAGTGTTCCTAGTTTTAGAGCATTTGACACTATTTTTAGTTAATTGTTTGTATGGTATCAGATTTATATTTATCTTCCTTGGTTAGGACAGTAAACATCTGGGTGTGGTCACATATATCTGTAACCCTAGCGTTCTGAGCGGCAGAGACAGGAATTTGAACCCAGCCTGGGCAACATAGTGACTTAGACTCTCGCAAAATAAAATAAAATAAGGAAAAGGGCTGTGGATACAGCTCAGTGAAAAGGTCCTAGGTTCAATTCCCAATACAATAAAGAGAATGTCAACATGATAAAAGCTAAGACTGTGTACATGCTCAGCACAACATTCTACAGAATTAAAATTCAAAATATATTTCTGAATCAACATTGAAAAGCAAAAGGAAAATGTGAGCCTTTTTTCTTTAAATTTATTTATTTATTGTGGTACTGGGGATTGAACTCAGGACCCTGTGCTTGCTGGGTAGATACTTATTCTACTGAGCTAGCTCCCTGGCCCTTTATTTTTATTTTTTAGCATCATGTTGCATTTAATGTTGAGGAGGATCATAGCACACCTTATGCTTCTTTGGTGAAGTCTGGAGCTTCTAATCCAATACTGGAGCCAGGAAGACAGAGATAACTTGATGCTATTACTATGGAGAAATGGGTAATTTCTCCTTTCTTTCCTTTTTCCTTTTCCTTATTCCAGTTGTTCCTTCTCTTTGAACGGTTTCTTTCTCTTTCATAGTGTCAGTTGTACCCTTCAGATTTTATTTATTCTTTCATGTTCTTATACGAGGGGAACGATGTGATGTTTACACATGAAAGTCTGATTTATTTCATTTAGGAGTATAGTCTCTGGTTGCATCCATTTACCTATAAATACTTCAGGTTTATCTATTTTATAGCTGAGTTATACTCCCTTTTGTAAAAATACCGCATCCTTTTTTTAGTCCATTCCTCAGTTGATGAGCACTTTGGTTGTTTCCAATATTATCTATGAGTTGTGCTGCTATAACGGATGCACATATATCACTGTGGAATGATGTTTTCAGTTCTTCTGGAAAAACACCCAGGAGGGGAATAGCTGGGTCAAACAAGACCTATGAACCTGGTTTTCTGAGGAATCTCTGCATTGATTTCCACAGCGGTTTTTACCAGTCTGCACTCCCCCAACATTGGTGATGTGTTCCTTTTCCCCTGTGGCCTCTGCAGCATTTGTTATTGGTTGCTTTCATGATCATAGTCATTTTTTTTTTCCTGGGGTAAGATGGAATCTCAGTGTTGTTTTAATTTGAATTGTTTGAATAACCAGTAATATTGAACATTTTTTAATATATGTATTTGTCGTTTGTATTTGTTCATTTGAGAAGTGTGTATTCACCTCAGACACCTAGTTTTGGATGGGGTTTTTTATTCTGGAGGCCTGATTTTTGAAAGTTCTTTATGTGTTCTAGAAGAAGTCCTTTGTCTGAGTGACAGTCAGCTAAGAATTTTTTCCCAATTTGTGCATTTTGTTTTCACTCTGTGGCATGATTCCAGGTCTTGAGCGAAGTGAGCTTAAAGCATTATTATTTCAAAAATGAGTACTATTAAGAGACCAATGGGGATGGAGCAAAAAGACACAAGAACTAGTAAGAAAAGTGATAATAATGGATCATAATTGATTAAATAATAATGATAACCCAGGAATAATAATGATGTTCAGAGCCGGGCATGGTGGCGCAGGCCTGTAATCCCAGCACTAGGGAGGCTGAGGCAGGAGGATTGTTGTGAGTTCGAGACCAGCCTGAGCTACAAAGTGAGCTTAAGGCCAGCCTGAACTGCACAGTGAGACCCTGTCTCAAAAAGACAAAAAAAAAAATAAAAATAAAAATAATGATGTTCAGAAAATATGCATTAGAGGCCAAGGAAGAAAAGTTCTTCACAACCAAAGAATGTGTGCCACGTCACAGAAGCAACAATTGAAAAATCAGTATTTATAGCCACTATTGAGCTAATTAATTCATGTGAGTGTTAGTAAAATGTATTGGTTGGAAAGTCACCGGGGAGCAAGATATTCACATGTGAGGCTGGCCAAATAGCTCAGTGGATTAAAGTGCCTGCAAGTAGGTGCTGGGGTCTGGGGCTCCATCCCCAACATGCTATGCCCGCCCTGCACCCAGGGCACACTGAGATGGCAGTTGGGACTGGGTGTGGTGGCTTGTGCCTGTAATCCCAGGGCTTGGGAGGCTGAACACAGGAGGTTCACTACGAGTCTGATCTAGTCATGAGACCCTGTAGACCCTGAACTAAAAAAAAAAAAAAAAAAAAAAGATATTTACATGTGTTCACAATGTCACTCTGTTATCCAGCTCTCAATAGAAAAAAAAAAAAGAAGTGTCCTTACAATGAGATATGAGGGGCACCATGCTAAGCAAGGGATTAAATTTAGTGCCAGAGATAATAACCAGCCTGACATTATACTCTTCCTGATGTAATGTAACACATCATTAGCAGAGTGTTCTTGCTGAATATTTCACAGGAATCTAATGGTAAGAAGCATTCACAATGAGATGTTCTATGACGCAGATACTCTGAACTCTTCACTAGGTTAAAGTCTAGTGTGGCAGTTAATCGTGATGTGTCAGTTTGAATGGAGCAAGACATGTCTAGCAGATCAGTGGAGCACCACTCTGGGTGTGTCTGTGGCTGATCTGGAGGCCAGCAACCTGAGAGAGGAAGACTCACCCGCATTGTGGCTCACACTGGCACAGTTAGTCTTGTAGCCTGGATGGAATGAAAAAGGAACAATGAAGAAAGCAGTGTGTTTGTTTTGAAGCATTCGCATTTTCTTATTTATTTATTTTGGCGGAGGCAGGGATTGAACTCAGGCCCTTGTGTTTGCCAGGGAAGTGCTAATTTCACTGAGCCATCTCCCTAGCCCCTCATTCACATTTTCTTGAGGAAGAGCGGCCTCTGCTGCTGTTGCTCTGGGACGTTAGCCTCGAGGTCTCCATTTTCTCCAGCCTTGCAGTGGAGGCTCGGATCAACAGCTCTGCAGCAAGCTTCAGGCCGCCAGTCTCCTGGAGCTGCATCTCTGGCCCCTTTTGTTCTGTAGCTTTTGACTTGGATCCTCCAGCTGTCCCCACGCAGATGGCCGCTGTGTGTGCTTGCCCCTCGGATCCTGTAAGCTGCCTAATAAATCCACTTGTGCTATTAAACATATATTTTCTATGTATCCTGTTCCTCTAGGGAACCCTAACTACATCTAGTGGAAAGGAGGGGGATTATTCAAGATTATGTAGAGTAAGGGAAGAAGGAAAACAAATGCATGGTGTCATCTTTCCAAAAGCTATAAAGGAAACTGTGAGGTAAATTGGAAACATTTAAATATAGGCTATATGTTAGGTATCACTATTGATGTTATTTTATTGGTTTGCAATGCTTGGGATTAAATTTAAGGCCTGAATATTTTAGGCAAATGCGCTACTACTGAGCCACACCTTTAGCCTTAAATAAAATTATTGTATATCAATATGAAACTCTAAATGTAAAAATGGTACTGCGGTTAAGTAGAAAAGTGCCCTTGTTCTTAGGCGATGACTGTTGGGACAAGTTTCAGCCACAACAAAAGTCAAAGCAAAAAAAAGCAAAAACAAAGCAGGAAGTAGCATATACATGTGAATGAGAGGAGCTGGATAATAATACAAACCCCACTGGATTATTCTTTGAACTTTTATGTAGGGTTGAGGTTTTCCCAAACTAAAAAGTTGGACAAGTAAGTGTTAGGAAAAGATGGCTTTAGTCTGTGATTAAGTCTTTCTGCGGATGCTTCCTTTTACCGAAATTTAAAATTTGACTTTGTCATAGTCACAGCTGGACAACAGCACACTCCCCTCACTTCCTGCTTCTTCTGCTACTTGCATATAAAATGTATGGCTGAGTCTTGGACAGGAACTGGTAGACTCTGCAGGCAGAAGATTTCACTGAGAACCCAGAAGGCTCTGAGCTGTGGTTTCCTAGTTTTACCTCCTAAACTCACTATTTAGAAAAGTTTCAGGGCCTGAAAGAGAGATGCACCCCAGAATAAATAAGTCACACCCCAGAATAATTAGATCAGTCTGTGGAGGTGGAAGGCAAGAGTGAGGAGGTGTGAAACCCTCCAGGTAATTCCAATGTGCAAATTGGAGAACCACGGCTCTAAAGAAGTTTCTGCATGTAGAAATATAAATAAGAGAGGAGTAAGTATTCTCTGCATTAGTGCAAAGAACTAATCTACCCAGAGCCCTCACATTCAGAATTAAAGCTGTCATTTAAGGCTAATGTGACAGATCCCCTGGGACAGAGCCCTCAGCCCTCATTCACACAGTTCCCACCTTTGCTACCTGCAGGAATAAGCTACAATTGCACATAGCAGGGAGAATTTCTCCTCTTATTTTCTACCAGATGATGCTGGGGAAGAAGTTACAGGGCTCTCTGAATAGCCCCGGCCAAAGGAGAATACAAAACAGTTCATTGTGGCAGTGATAGTCAATCATAATACCAGCATCTCAGTAGATGTTTTGTTGGGAGTCGTGAGAATCTCTCTGTAAAACCTTGTATTTCTAGATTATATAGAAAGCATATATTTTGAGTTCACAAAATTACTATCAACTGAATATAGGGAATATAATACATTGGTAGTTTTCTGTTCCACTAACTCATTCATCTGTCTTTACATCAACTCCACACTCGCTTGATTACCTAGTTTTGTAATAAACTTGAAATTTGATACTATTAGTTTTCCCCATTTCATCCTTTTCAAGGTTGCTTTGGTTTTTCTAGGTTTTTTGCATTTCCTTATAAATTTTAATGTTACTTTGTCATTTTCTAAGAAAGCCTGATTAGATTTTGACAAAGATTACATAGAAACAATAAATCAATTTTTGGAGAAATGACATCTTTTTTATGAGTCTTCTAGTACATGTACATTATTATCTTTTTACTTATTTTTGCCTTATATTTTTCTCAGCAGTATTTTATAATTTCATTATGTAGATCTTATACGTCTTTCACAATTTTTATCAACAGATATTGTTGGTATTTTGATACAATTGAAAATAACAAAAAAATTCAGCTTCTGATTGTTTGTAGTATTTGGAAGTACAATTGATTTATGTTTATTGATCTTATATCCTGAAGTCTTCTAAACCTTTATTAGTTCTAGTTGTTATTTTATAGATGCCATAGGATTCTTACATAGGCAATCATATTGTTTACAAATAAAGACAGCTTTATTTCCAATCAGGAATACAACTTTTCTTACCTGCCCTGGCTGGAATCTTTGCTACATGCTAGATAAAAATGATAGAGAAACAGTTCTGTGATAGAGCCTGTCTTAGCATGCACAGGCCTAGGGTTCAGAGACATCAGAGAAATGAAAACAGATATCTTTGTCATTAGTGATTTTAGAAAAGACTGACTAGGACTAATGCACCTGCTTAGGCAGGCTTAGGGATTAGGGTTTGATTCCCAGCATGCCATGCCAACCTTGCCCTCAGGGCTCACTGAGACTTGATTGAGATTGAGTGTGCTTGCACACCTGTAATCCCAGTTTGGGAGGCTGATAAACACGAGTCCAGTCTTTGTAGTGAGACCCTGTAGACCCTGTACTAAATACATTTTCTAAAAAAGAAAACACTTTTTAATTATGTCATTAATTATCATTTTAAGGGTTGGAGAGATAGCTCAGTGGTATAAGCACCTACCTGGCAAGTGTGAAATCCTGAGTTCAATCCCCAATGTTAAAAAAAAAAAATCATTTTAACTGTGGGATTTTTATAAATTCTAATTACTTCAGTTCCAGAACAACTCCATGTTCAAACTTGCTGGTACTCGTACAACGAAGTTAGAAAAAATTGTGCTCAGTGTTCTTAGCTGCTCATTGGTCAAATAGAAAATCTGGCTTGAAAAGCTCTGTACAGGCTGAGCACAGTCACAGGTAGCCTCTCGCTGCAGACGCAGAGGGGTGGGCTTCAGTGCAAGCGACTGAGTGCCTCCCTGAGGGCTGAACCTGCCTGCTGAGCTTGACTTCCTCTTTACTTGCACAACATTTTGTAACCATGGCTCGGAGGAAGTCTGGTGATGCCAGCAATAAAGCAAAGAGGGAAACTGTGAGAACCACAAGAAAGTAAAAGAAAGAAATTGTTGGGAAATTTGTTAGAGACCTGGAAAAAGTGAATTTTTAAGTGTAATTTTGGGGTCTCAGAACTGATTATTTGGTTTTCCATTATTTCCTCCTGTGGGAAAAATCTGCTCAGCCCACCAACTTTCCTGGGGTTCAAACATGAATCTGAAATAAACTGAGTCAACAACCAGGCATCACTGTACCATATTAGGAAGTTCCTGTCTACTTCCAAGTTTGTTGAGGAATTTTTTTTTTTTTTTGTGCTTGTTTTCAGCTCTATTTTGTCAATTGACAGTAGATCTTGAATTCTTTTATTTGTTTTATGTCTACCTCTTTTCTATTTTTTTGATGGAATTGGGAATTGAACTCAGGCTCTTGCTAGGCAAGCACTTAGTACTGAGCTATCTCCCTGGTCCCCTTAAAGTAGAATTTTCAAATGTGGTAAATGTGAATAGCATAATGGTCCCACAGGTGCCCGGCACTCAGCTTGAACAACGATCTTTAATTCATCAACAATCTTGCTTCCTTTCTGCCTCCACCATATCCTTTCTCCCACACCACTTTTAGAATGTTTTAGGTATTACATCGTTCAAATCATATTCTCAAAATGTGTACAACAATGCTTCCCAGCATGTGGTCCACAGAACTTTAGCTTCACCACTACCATATTAGAAATGAAAATTCTCAGAGCCCAGCAAGGTCCTTCTGCCTCAGAAACTCTGGGAGTTGGGTCTAATAAATTGTCTTAACAAGTCCTCAAGGTGATTCTGATGCAAGCTGAAGACCTACAAACCTCCCAGAAAAGATTCAAAGTCTTTAGAAAAGCAGCTATTGTGTAATTATGACACCAAAAGTGTTAAGCTAGAACTTCATATTCTACTGAAACATCTATTCAGTATTCCAACTATCAATTGTCTCATAATTGTTTTGAACATTTTTTGTTTTTTAAAAATTATTTTCATAGTTCACTGACCTCTCACCCAAATAATGTCCACACACTGATTAGCTTAACTTTTTTAAGGGCTCCAGGCTCCATCTGCCCTCCCTTTTCCTCACAATTGTAAATGCTCTTTTTATTGTGTTTTTTTGCAAGAAACCTTAGTAGACAGAGTTGCACGCTTGTCTCTTTAAAAGCTCCTGCCAAAGCTTAGTTCTGGCATGTGGCCTTTGGCCTACAGTCACTTTAGTACTATATTTATTTTTTTGTACTAGTTTGGAGAACTGGTTCTTGTCATCTTTATTAGTCTACCTTTACCTTGCTGCTTCTGATGACTTCAACAACAGAAGAACAGGCAGGAGCCACTGTCCTTTAGGGTGACAGTTTCTCTACTATCTCTAGTTCTCTAGGACACTTCCTACCATTTGCGGGTTTCCTCTGCAGAGCCTGTAGAACTCCTTGTCTAGCCCTCAGCTTGCGTTAATCTTGACATTCCTCTGCTCGCCTGAAATGAGCTACTTTCAGGAGATCTGGAGTCAGCCACTGACAGGTTTGAGAGCAATCTTTGTCCTCTGCAGAGCTGCACCCTCTTCTAATGCTTCGCTGGAGCTGCAGTCAGACATCTGCTGTGTCAATTAATTCCAAGAGCAAGCCAAGCTAGGAGTGCAAAGAAAACTAGACAATAAAATGCAGTCAAACAGGTTTCAGTGTCTAGAAAGTCTCTTTTAGTTTTAAATAAAAGGAGGAAACCTGCAAATGGTATTCCTAGTCAGGGCTAAAACTAATGTTTCCTGCCTAAGTAAAACCCCTTTGTCCTCTCTTCCTCCACTTTGCAATGTTGGTTTTGGGTTACAATTCAGATGGACTAAATTCCTGGTGATTTGTGATTTGAGACACATCTCTTCTTTGGTCTAGGGTAAACTCTCTCTTGCTTCTCTTTTTTTTTTTACATAGTGAAAGTGTGTGTGTGTGTGTGTGTGTGTGTGTGTGTGTGTGTGTGTGTGTGTGATTCCTCTAGGAGAGGTTTTCTTAGGTGCTGGTCATGCTTTGTTGCGTGCAGTTGGACGGCTGTACTTAGGATTCAGTGTGTTCAGATTATACTGTGGAACTGATGGTGCTGGGCTGAGCTGCTGATTTTCTTTCTTTATTTACAATACCGGGTTATAGCAGGGTTTTGTTTTTGGATCTGCATATTGGCTACAAGGATGGGTTCAGCTTATGAAAATTCACTGATTTATATACAGGTGATCTATGCGTTTTCCTGTGTACAGCTGTGTACTGAATGAAGAAGTTTCAGTCAGGGACTGTACTATGGTGATTATAATCCCATAAATTATAAAGGAGCTGAAATAAACTTACTGCCTACTGGCATACATGCCGTTGTGACTGTGTTACAACTGACTCCAGCATTCAGTACAATATTGCTTTTAGAAGATTTTATTTTAGGAGCTCTGGATAGGCTACGACATGCAATGTGGCTGTGTAGTATGCTGTTGCTACACCTTGGTGTTTTGAAATACTCTATCAGGTTCACACTGACAAAATTCCTTAGTGCTTTCCTGTTGTAAGCTGATATATTAAAATTAATAAAAAATAAAGCCAAAACTAATAACAAATGCACTTTGTTTGGGAATGTGTATAAAGGGCAAGGATATACCTGAGTGGGAACAGGGGCTCTACAGGCAATTTCCTGTGACCCTAAAACTGTTCTGTAAAAGTCTTTTTGAAATGAATATCATTTCTACCACAGAGGGTGTATCAGATTCAGTGTTTTATGTAATCAAATAACAAACAAGTATTTGGACGGTCAGTGAAATATTTGAATATTATAAAGAAGAAGAAAAGGAAAAAGTAAGAGAGGAGGGAGAGAAGAAAGAAATGAAAGAAGAAAGGCAGGGAGGTAGAAAGGAAAAAAAGTACATGTTAGGAGCAAAGAAGATTAAAACATCTCTTCTAAAGTCATCATTCTATGGACAGGAGCTTAAAACAATTTTTTTTTTTTTTTTTTTTTTTTTTTTTTTAGTCCAAGCAAGTGGCCAAGTCAGTAACTTGGCTCTGAAAGGAAATAAGAGCCGCAGTGTTGGAAGAGAACACAATGGCCATTGTTGCCTTTGTTGGGTTTTCAGAACAGCCCAACACCAGAGACTCCCTACCTAACCCCAGGCACAGGCCTGCTTTTGTTTCACAATCTCCATGCCACCCTGTTTCTGGCTTAGTCCCCTTCTGGTTCTGGGCTTCTGTGTCCGTGGTCCATGGGCTGAAGCTCTGGGGCCTGCTACAGACTGGAAGAGGAGTGTCTCTGTTCAACGTCTTGCCTCACAGGAAGCAAGCCCTCCTCTGGGCGCCCCCCTACTTACACGTGAGGACTGTTGGCGTGTTTAACAAAGGTTCTGAACAGTTCTGTCAGGATGGTAAACATTTTGGTTTAAGAAAGGAGACTTGGAGAGGTCCAGATTTTTTTTCTTCTTTCAAAGTCTTCATTTATCTGCGGGTTTTAATTTCTGTAGCTATACTCTTATCTCTTGATCTACTATTTTCTTTCTTTTTTCTTTTTATTTTATTTATTTATTTATTTTCTTTTTTGAGACAGGGTCTCATTATGCAGTTCAGGCTGGCCTTAAGCTCACTTTGTAGCTCAGGCTGGTCTTGAACTCACAACAATCCTCCTGCCTCAGCCTCCCGAGTGCTGGGATTACAGGCATGCGCCACCACGCCCAGCTTTTTCTTTCTTTTTTAAATGTATTTAATGCAGGGTTTACAGGGTCTCACTACATAGATTGGACTCCTAGTGATCCTCCTGTTTTCAGCCTCCCAAGCATGTTGATCTACTACTTTCATCTTTACTTGGACATTTGACTGTCAATCAAATGCTTCATGTCCAAATGTAACTGCAAAAACAGACCTTTAACTGCAAAACTAGAACTTTAAAACTTGGTGTTTTGTTTTGTTTTAGAGTCAAGTGGTTTCATGAAGCCTAAGGAATAAACAACTTCTTCCACCTTGCTTTAGCACAGATGAATTGAACAGAATATGTAGATGCTGGGACTTGGAAGTCTGAAGCTCAGTTGCCTTTTAAGAAAGGGGAAAGGAACTGAAAATCTCAAAAAGTGGCGAAACAAGTGTAGAGATCGGCACTCTCTCTGTGTATTTCCCTTCCCCTCTTTTCCTTATTATGAAGATTCTTTCTGTTGAAATAGAACTGAATTTTACCAACCTGAATAGCATGGGAGCCAACACCCCATGTGTGTATGTGTGTGTGTGTGTGTGTGTGTGTGTATGTGTGTGTGACAGAGATTTGAGGCAAATAGGCTCCACTCTCCTTAGATAAAGCTTTGACTAAGCCTTTTTTCTCTTTTTACCAAAGCATGAGGCCTCCTTTCTTTTGTTAGTGTCAAGCAGATGAATCTGAGTGTGAGTGGAAGTAGCCAGGAACACAAAGTCCATCTTCTTTACCTTTTGGTACTTAGGGAGTGTAGGAAAATAGCTCCCCACAACCTGTTGGAAGTGGAAAGTAGCAGAGCCATGTCTCAATGGGGATCCTGGGTCTTGAGCTCAACAACTCACTGACAAACTGGACCGACAGTGTTCTCTCATGGGCTAGTAGCAAGGTTTGCATTTCTGTCTCTCGCTCTTTTTTAAGAGATTTATTTATTTTTATTTATTTGATATAAGGTCTCACTATGCAGCTCAGAGCTGTACTGATCCTCCTGTCTCAGCCTCCCCAGTGCTGGGATTACAGGTGTGTGCCACCACACCCAATCTCAGGGACCAGCACAGCCCAGGGCCAGAATAGCATGTGGTACCAGGGATGGAACCTGGGTCCTTGTGCTTGCCAGGCAGGAATATATACATATATACATATATATAACTACTATGGTCTTAATGGATTTTATATAGCTTACAGTTCAGCTGGTCAGCAATCTAGAGTAGCATGTGTAACTCTTTGTTCAGTGCATCAGTTATGAGGATACAGGCAGAGCATCCACTAGAGTGAGCTCTAAGAAGATGGGGTGTGTGTGTGTGTGTGTGTGTGTGTGTGTGTGTGTGTGTGACGGGGGTGTCAGCTTCCATGCTATTTAGGTCAGTGAAATTCAGTTCTGTTTCAAATCCCTGACATTCCCTCTATGACAGGAGAGTGCTCACTTTTTTAAAAGGGCTCATATGATTTGGGTAGGCTCCTTGAATGCTTTTTTTGTCTTAAGACAGTTGACTTCAGACTTTAATTACATGTATGAAATGACTTCCCAGCAGAGGCCAGGCTAGTGTTCAGTTTGATTACTGGAAAAGCTATCTATCTATCTATCTATCTATCTATCTATCTATCTATCTATCTATCTATCTATCATCTATCTATCATCTATCTATCTATCTATCTATCTGTCATCTATGTGTCTGTCATCTATCTATTTATGTATCTATCTATCATCTATGTATATATCTATCACAGGGGCTCAGAGAATCTTGGGGGCTGCAGTGGTTCATTTTATGTGGCCACAGGGTATCTAAATATTTGATCTAACATTTTTATGGGTCTTTCTGTAAGGCTGTTTGCTTTTTGAAAATTGATATATAACATCTGCACATATTTATGGTATGCAATATAATTCAATAAATATATACAAACTGCAATGACCAAATTAGGATAATTAACATTTATCATAAATAGTATGTAATTTGAGAACCTTCAAATTTTTTCCTTTAGTTATTTTGAAATGTGTAATTAACTATTGTAGACTATGATTACCCTTTGGTGCTATAGAACACTAGAACTATTTCCCTGCTTTCCGTAGTACCTGCTATCCACCATCTATCTTTTCTGCCTCCAACCTTCCTAATCTCCAGAGACCTCTATTTCACTTCCTGCTTTTGTGATAAACTTTTAAGCTACCATACATGGCTGAGGACATGAGGTATTTTCCTTTTTGTGCCTGCTTATTTCACTTAAAATTAGGTCCTCCAGTTTTACCTGTGTTGCTGCACAGGACGAGATTTTATCCTGATTGCATACTATTGTATTGCATACATATACATATGCCAGTTGTGGCACTTTGAACTCGATGGCTTTGGGATTGGATCTGCCCTGGGGACTGGTGGAACACACTGACAGGGGTGTCTGGGTGATCACAGGGGTGTGGTCGTGGGGGGTCTATGTCTGGTCCCTGCAATCTCTCCCTGATCTGCTTCCTAGCACCATGAACCAAGCAGCTTTGCTCTACCATGCCGTCCACCCTAACATCTCTGCCTTGGAGCCAATCTATTTTAGGCCTTCTGGCTTCTCATCTTAGTTCAAGAAGTCAATATTTGTAATCCCAAAGATACGTTATTGGAATCCCACCAAGTTAGTTACAATCTATCACTCCCAGTGCAACCCACAGTGAAAGTCTAAAACGTATTTTTAATTATTAGAGAGCCAAAGGGCCCTAAGTCCAGCCACGAAGATGACTTTCCAGAACAAAGATAGCCACCCAGGGCTGCACCTGAGTTTTATTCAGTGGAGAAGGAGTGACTTGAGGAGGAATGACTGAGAATTGTGAGAAGCAGGTGAGTACTGTGAGATGAACTAGGTAGGTGGCCTATATTTTCCTCTGCCATATGCAGAGAAGATATGCTGATAAAGTAATTTGCATTATGCTATTGAGATAATATCTAATGTTTGGGGGCATCTGGTGCTTCAGCTCTGATGCAATCTTTCAAGCCCCAGGAAATCATAGCCTCTATCTCAAGGCTTGATCTGGTCTGGCAGCATGGAGCATTGGTTCTTCATCCTGTCTTGACCAGGCTCACATTAAAGAGCAGCAGGTGTAGGTTACCAGGGAAACACGCATGCCACCTTCAAAGACTATCACCAGCACCTTGGCTAGACCAATAGACATTGCTTAAGGCGAATTGAAAGGATAAAGAGAAGTCCTAGCCAGCTCTGTATGTATCAATTCAAGGAAATACAGTCGGGCTCAATTAAAATGGAGACAATTGCTCTTCTTTCAAGGAGAGCTGCTCTGGTAGTCTTTGACAGTCTATCATGGATTGAACAAAGTAAATTCTTCTCTTTTAAGTTGTGGATGTTCTTCTCTTAGTAAAGAGAAAGCTAATACATCCACATTTTCTCTCTCCCTTTCCTAATTCCCTTCTTTTGTCCTTCCCTAACATGAAGCTACATTCCTATCATATTTTCTTTATCTGTTCATCCACTAGTGGACACTTAAGCTGATTTTATGTCTTGGCTCCTGTGACTAGCTCTCCATTATACATGGAGGCATGCATATCTCCTTTACATCTTGATTTCAGTTCCTTTGCACTGTGAGCTTGCTAGATCATACAGCTATTTCTAATTTTTTCTTCTGTTCTTTCCTTCTCTCTCATTTCTCTTCTTTCTTCCTTCCCTCCTTTCTTTCCTTCTTCTAACTTTCCCTCATCTTCATTCTCTTCTTCTCCTCCCTCATCTCAAAACAGTCTTTCTATATTGCCTAGGCTGGTCTTGAACTTGTGCGTTCAAGTGGTCCTCCTGCCTCAGCCTCCCAAGTAGCTAGGGCTGCAGGTGTGTACTGGCAAGTCTGGCCTGTTTGTAGTTTTTATGAGGAACTTATCTATTACTTTCCATAATGGCTGTACTAATTTCTGTTCCCACCAACAGTATATGAAAGTTTCCCTTTACCTGCAGACTTGCCAGTGTTATTTCTTGTCTTTTGACCATAGCCACCCTAACTGAGGTGACGTGATATCTCACTGTGCTTTAACTTCTAGGTGATGGTGGACATTTTTCCCATTATATTTGTTGGTTACTTGTGCATTTTCTCTTAAGAAATGTCTATGTAAATCATTTGTTAATTTTTCTATTGGATTATTTGTCTTCCATTTTGCTTTGTTGCTTGTTTTTTTTCCCACTCCCACTGTTGAGTTCCTATGTATTCTGGCTATTAACTCCTTGCCAGATTGACAGTTTGCAGATATTTTCTCCTGTTCTACAGGTTGTCTTTTAATTCTTTCTTTCTTTCTTCCTTTCTTTCTTTCAGCAAGAGTATTTTTGATAATTTTAACATGTTAATAGATAGACAGAATGAAGCAGCTTGTTCTTCCCAACACAGATGGGCCTTGACTTACTTACTTTTCTCTTGTGGCTGAGACAAAATTTCCAACACCCAAAGTTAAAGAAAGAAGGGTTCATTAGCTCACAGTTTGTAGAGGTTTCAGTCCATAAACATCTGGCTCTAAGGCAGGGAAGCATGGCAGAGGGGCATCACAGGGAAGAAACAGGTCACGGCGGCAGAAGACAGCAAGAGCAAGCAAGGGAAGGTGAGAGGCAAACCCTCTTCTGCCCCTCTTATCTCACCCAGATTGCTGGGATTAGGGCAGTGCCAGTCCCCTCAGTGGACTCATCCAGTCATCACCCAGCCTTAATCCCAGCACCCTTGATCCCTGCACTGCATTACGAATCAATCCCAAATTCTGGATTTAACTGCCTTCCAAAAAGCCCTATCTGAAAGGACATGAGGCACTGGGATGCACCTAGACACAAACCATAACAGGCTTCATTCAAGGCCTGGTTGAAACAGAAGGTTGGTCCTCCCAAGCCAACAGGGAGCTCCTGCCTAGATGCCTTGAACATGAGATACTGTTTTTTTTTTTTTTTTTTTCTTTTTATTTCCTGCCTTTGGGTTTATATTGGCACAGAGCTCTTCCTAGTTCTGATTCTCAGGCCTTTGGACTGCGATTGCAACTGCATTGCGAGCTTCCCTGCATTTTCAGTTTTCTAGGTACAAATCATGGATGGAACTTTTAGATTCCATAGTCAGTGGAACCAGTTCCTTATAATGTCTATCTGTCTGTGTCCTCTCTGTCTCCTATCTCTCTCACTCCTCATCAAATCACCATCTCCCCTCTGTCAGCCTCTCCCTTCATCTTCCACCATTCTTTCCAGCACTGATATGTTACATACATTTTTATGTCCTGTAGTTCACTTCTCATCTCTTCTGTTCAGTATATCAGTATTCAGACTTTGTGTTATCTATTGCAGTATAGAAAATGTAGGCCACACCAGGCAACAAGGAAGCACTCACACCACACCTGCTGAGTGAGTGACAGAATCTTCTATTGCTTCATAGCCTTTATTTTTTAAAGTGCTAAAGTAAAACTATTATTTTTTAGTTTTGACTACAGTAATAAAATAGTGTAATTTTATGTTACCATATGTCTTTATCCTTTCTTCTTTATTAATCACCCTCTGTCCATATGATTTGCCTATTGGTCAATAAAGTAACAGAAATTTTAGGGGACATTTCCAAATGTAACAATAGCATCTGCTGAGTAAAGGGCAGCAGCAGTCAATGGACAGTTTTATAGACTTTTTAAAAAATTGTATTTGGTACAGCGTCTCACTACACAGCTTGGATAGTGATCCTCCTGTTTTCAGCCTTCCTAGCACTGGGATTATAGGTGTATAGCAGCATTCTAGGTCTCTGTTACCAGTTCAGTGTGCCCAGGGTGCAGGTCCAGTGCAGCATATGATGCAAGGGATCAGATCTAAACCCTGGGTCCCTGTGCTTGCCTAAGGAGGTGGTTAGTCTTGCTGAGCTATGTTGCTGGCCCAGTATTACCAACATTTCTTTTTCTTTTTTTTTTTTTTTTTTGGCAGACGTGGGGATAGAACACAGGCCCTTGTGCTTGTCAGGGAAGCACTTATTCCACTGAGCCATCTCCCTGGCCCCCAGTATTATCAACTTTTAAGATCTTCAGCAGATGAGCCTTTCTTGATAATTTAAATGCCAAGAACCACAATGGAAAGACACTGGAATGTAGTTGAAAGGGCTCATATCTAGTGTAAGCAGTGTGTGATTTGGACTTCAGCAGAGTTGTTCTTTCAAAATAACCCATCTAACCAGCTGGGAGACCTGAGGTAGCGGTGGCGGGGGCTGACTGTGACACTCAGGGACACTCTGGGAGGGAACACAGTTCTCAGACACTCCCTGCTCAGCAGATTGGGCAACATGACTCCTAATTCAACAGTGTACATAAAGCCACCTACTTGCTGCTCCACAGCATGAAATTTCCTAATGTCAGGAATATGAAAGCCACCATGATGAAACAGCCAGTTCTAAATGTACTAATACCCTGTGACAATGTTTGAAGACTGAGTCAAAGTTTCTGTAGCATCCTGATGGCCTCAGATTTAAATATGACAGAGAAGAATCTACCCAGCAATTTACTAAAGTTGCTATACTCAGAGTGTGGAGATGAGTTGAATGATTTCATTAAGACATAGCTGGGAATTAAAGTTTTTTGGGAGAGCAATATCAATCCCAGTTAATACAAAAATTGTAATAGTATCAAGCCAAAGTATAACCAGGGGGTTGAAAAAGAGCTCAACTATGTGGAGTTTTAATAAATCTCATTCCTGGTTGGGATTATCTGGATAGATTTAAGACATGTTTTCATTTTGTTTTACCCTGTTCTAAAATGTATAGATGTATATGAAATTCTGTTTTATATTTGAAAATCATCGATTTTTATTCTTTAAGGCATTACTCAAACTAACTAAACCAAGCAACCAAACAAAGCCAGACTCTACACACAGAATTTGGTAGCAGACCTAGGTTCAGGTCGAAGTTTTATTAATTACTAGCTGTGGACCCATCAATAAGTTGCTTGACATATCTGAAGCTTATCTTCCTCGATAGGAGACTTACTCTTATGCACATATCCAATCAATTATGAATATGGCGTTTTACCTTGGGGACTCACTAAAGTGACTATTTGAACTCTGAACTCAAGTCACAGATTATATCTATTTAATAATAATAATCTATGTATCTATATAATCTATATCTATCTACAGAGGCGACGTCGTCTGTCTCTTTGAACAGTTGCAAACTTTACCAGCAATTCCTGGGGGCAGGGAATAGGAAGGTCTGTGTGAGCAGAGAATGGACTCAGCCCTACAGCTAAGGAAAACTTCAGCCTGATGGAAAAAGCAAGGAAAAACACTCCCACACTCCATCCGGAGAACAGAACAGAGGCCGTGTGGGAGCCCTTTTCCAGCTTCTCCTCGCTGTCCACACACCTTGAGGCCAGATGCCTTTATCTAACTCCGGAATCACTCTCCGCAGGTGCGGGGTGTCCGCTCGCTCCTTTGCACCGCCTGCTCCAGCAGGGAACCGCAGCAGCTGCAGGTTCCCGTGCTCTTGGAGTGGCCATGAAGGCTTTCGTTAGCTCTCTAACAGAGAACATGTGCGTACCGGGTGGAAAGGCCCCGGGGAGCCTGAGAAGGGCGCCAGGCAGCTCCGCCGAGGGCCACCCCGAGCCGCCCCCCACAGCCTCCCAATCAAGGCTAGGCGCCCCGCCGCGCCCCGCCCCGCCCCGCCCCGCCCCGCCCCGCCGCGAGTCCGGGCAGCAGACTCCGCCTCTAGCAGTGCCTAGCCCCGCCTACGCGCCGAATTTCCGATCACGTGCCGCCTCCGTCGTCCAATCAGCGTCGGGAGCCTGCAGGCTCGAGATTCAAACTGGGGCGCTACGGGCCGAGGCTACCGGCGCTGGCTCCGCTGCAGGGGCAGCCGGGAGCCGGCCATGGAGCACCGCCTTGTGGGGCCTGGGCCGTACCGAGCCACTAAGCTGGTGAGTGTGTGTGCAGGCCTGGGCTTAGCCGCCGGCGCCGCGGTCCTCTGGGGCAGCGGGTGTGGAGGCGGAGGTGTGTCGCTGCGGCTGCTGCTGTACTCCGCTCGCTGCTCAGAGGAGGGCGACACAGGCGCTTGTAGCTCCGAGCCCGAGCTGGGCTGGCTTCTCAGAAACGGGCAGGGCCTGCTCACTTAAAGCGCTTCCACCGGGCCCATCCCCTACTCCTTTGTCCTTTGGAGCTGAAGGCCTGCGTCTTGACGACCCAGCCTGCGACCTTAGGGCACCCCGCCCCGTGCCGGGAAGGGCGGGTCTCTCCCCTTGTAACGGTGCCTGACCCGCGAGTGGGGCGCCCCGGCCACCCTTCCGGCCCGCGGCGTTCCTGTGGGTGCTGACCTCCCTGCGGGTCAGCGAACGCTTTGACGTTCAGAGGTGCACTTTATAGGCTTTACGGCCAGGGACAGGCAGCTTCAGGGATTCCTGTCTCAGGCGATTAGCACGGTGGAGTAAAGTGGTCTTGCCTTGGTCTGTTTTGGTCAACTTTTTAGCGGACTTTGTATGTATGTTTTATGGTAATTTTGAGGGAAGCGTTGACTGCTTGGTCTGTTAAACCCTGTTGGTTGCATGTAACTTGAAACTGAGGCTCCGAGCACCCACCCCTAAGCAGTATCCAGGAAAAGATGGGGACTGAGCCCCAAACTCTTAACTAGTCTCATGTGTGAAAGAAATTAAAACGCTAATGGGTCATAAGGTTTTTTTTTTTTCTTTTTTGTTTGTTTGTTTATTTAGTTTAATTCTGGGGGGATGAACTTAACGATGCCATGCAAATTTACCACCAGGCTACTTTCCAGCCACACCTCCTTTTCTTTGTTGAGCCAGCCTCACACTGTGGCCTGTGGGGTACCTGTGGTGAACTAAGGGGTCAAGCCCAGCTAACAAGGCTACCTTCTGGAAGGAGAAATTGTGGTTGGGACTGAGGGTGCCTTCCAGTTTTGGGGGCAGGGGTTGGCAGCACTGAGGATGGAACTAGGGAGCATTGTGCTACACCTCTGCCTCTTGATTATATTTTGAGACAAAATCTGACTGGACTTGAACTTGCGATCCTCTTGCCTTTGCTTTGCAAGTAGCCAGGCTTACAGGTGTATGTCACTGCACTTGACAGGCAGTTGTTTACTTTTTCGATTAGGTGCACAGACTACATTGAGAATTTGGTGGAGAATAGCAGTCATTTTCACAGAAAAGTACACATGCTGCTTACTTGTGAAAATTTACTTATAATTTTAGGAGCTTCATGGTGTATGTATGTGGTCTGTGACATTCATTTGTCTTAAAATACTCAGTTATTTGCTTATGATTCCATGGGCCAGCCACCTGGATTGGACTCAAATTACTGGTTCTTTTGATGGAGGTCACTTAGGTGCCACAGCTAGCTGGTGTCTTAGTTACGTTTTCTCCTTGCAGAGTTAAAATACCCACTGGCCAAAGTTATAGGAGGCAAGGTTTAATTGGCCTATACAGTCTGTAGTCACCTGACTCGATGCGTGGCAGAGGGACATCACAGAGGAAAAGGAGTCCAAGGCAAAGCAGGGTAGACTTGGAAGCTAGCAAGTGGCAAGCAAATGACTAGTAACAAGACACAACCACAGCTCTGCTCGTAGGCGTTCCTTTTGGGATGAGATAGAAGTTGTGCCTTATTGGTGCTTTCAAAAATTTTATCAGCAGTCTGACCTTATCTGTGGAGCATATGGCCCAAGATTCCCTGAAGGGGCGGAAACTGCAGAGAGGATTGATCCCTGTAATATTTTCTATATTTTATACTATTCATAAGATGAAATCTAATTTATTAAGCACCGTCAGAGACTAATAGTAATAACTGATAATAAAATAGAACAGTTATGACAGTATACTCTAATAAAGTTGCCGGCCATTGATATTTTTGCACTTTGTATCCATCATTAAGTAAAATAAAGGTTGCTTGAACACAAGCACCTTGATACCTCACTAGTCCCTTGGATAATCTAGATGAAAATGACGAATAGGGGGCTGTGGAGACAGCTCAGTGGTCTAAGCACCTGCCTAGGCAAGCACAAGGACCCAGGTTTGATCCCTGGTGCCTCATGCCATGCCAGCCTGACCCTGGGCACATGGTGCCAGTCACTGGGACCAGGCATGGTGGAGCATGCCTGTAATCCAAGCACCGGGGAAGTTGAAACAGGATCACTAGGAGCCTGAGCTGCATAGTGAGATCGTGTGCCAGATACATTTAAAAAAAAAAAAAAAGACAAAAAGACTAATGGGTGAGTAGTACATACAGTGCAGGAATGTGGGGCAGATGGATGATTCAGATCCCAGACATGATGGTGTGAGATTTCATTGCAGTACTCAGGACAGGCAGGAGTGAATTCTTTTGAATTGTTAATTTCTGGAAGTTTCCACCTTACACCATGATTTATTGTGAAACTGTGGGTAAAGGTTGAATTATTATATTCCCCATGTGGGAGGGAGATGCTGCCCCCTCCAAAATTTATTGATAGCACTTAAGGGAAATAGAAAGGCTCTGAACCTTGGCATGAGTAGGCCCTGTCTTAGAGTAAAAAATCTATGGCCCCATAACTGGAACTGTTTTTAAAATGTCATTCACAGAAGTACATGAGTTATATGTCCTTTTGTTTTTCTTACCATTTTTTAAAAGACTTAAAATTTTTTATATGTGTTTGATGTACATAATGATTACATTTATGGGGGGATTGTGCGTGGTATATAACACATTTTTTTTTAATTTTTTAAAAAATATTTTACTTATTTATTCATTTATTTATTTATTTGGTACATGGTCTCCTCCGCACGGTGTGCCCAGGGTTCTGGAGCCAGCATGGCATGCAGTAACTGGGATTGAACCTGAGTTCTTGCACTTGGCCAGGCAGGTGCTTAGACCGCTGAGCTATCTCCCCAGCAACACAGGCCATCTTAATTCCTTTTTCTTTCCTTTCTCCTCCCCTACCTGCTACATCTCTTGGCGTCTTTTTCATTTAAAAAAATTTAGGTGCTTGTTTCCTGTTTTCATTTGTATAGAAGGCCTGTGTACAAACTGTTGAATTTTGAGTTACACTAAAATTTTATCAAAGGAATTTGTAAAACAAAAAATTTTTTTTCTGCATATTTTCCCTTAAGAAGTGATATTTTGGCCAGCCTTAAACTGATCAAATTAAGTAAAAAAAATACATATATATATATATATATATATATATGACTAATGAAAGTAATTTGATTAAAGTTTTCTAGGATACCAGTACAGTTCTCAGCTTTATTCCATTTGAGAAACATAATGTTAAACTAAAATTTGAGAAACTTGATTTTTTTTTTTTTTGGAAAAGTCAGTTTTTTTTGGACTGTGAGGAGATGGCACCTGTCATTAAAGGTAAAACCTGTGTTTCGCTGATACCATTCAGCTGTGTTTTAAAGCTGGTTCCTGGTAAGTCATAGTTTGTGACTGGGCTTCTTTACTGCCTTTTCTCCCAGTCAACATACCTGCTCCGCTGCAAGAGCTGCTCCTCTGGTGCAGAGAGCAGGCGCTGTAATGTCTCACTTGTTCTCCTCAGAGCACACAGGGCTCCATTTCCTGAAGTACTAAGGTCTTACTTGAAGATAACATTTTATGGATTAGGTAAATATTTATGGCAGAAACCAAATGACAGCCCCAACTATGAATATGGGAAGCAATTAACTACTTACCTTCCTGGAAATAATTTTCAAGTTTGCAGCTCACGTGTAAATAGCTGTTTTATTTTATTTATTTGTTTATTTTTTACTTAAAATTTTTTATTGTGACATGTTTATAGTAATGATTAGATTCATCATGAGGAATTTGAAATGTCTGTAAGGGAATGTTTTATTCTTTTAAATCCTTAGCCCTCTCTATTGCTCCTTCTTCCATGGCAGTTCCCTTAGTTTATACCAGACTTGTGAAGAGCTAGCCTTCCATGTTCTCCTGACCTCCATGGTCCTGATCTTTTTCTGCAGCCTAGAAATTGTCTTGAGGTCTCAGAAAGACGAAAGAGTGAGACTTTAAACAGAGGAGCACAGTTGTAGCTCACTGTTTTAAAGTGAGGGGAAAGAAAGGGTCTCCTCTGAAGACTGGTCTGCTGGTCGTGGCGGTTGAGGTGGGTGGCTGAGGGGCCAGTAGGTCTCGAAGGCCTTGCTGCTCAGGAGCAAGGCCAGGGAGCTTGCTGCAGCCTGGAAGTGCCAGCACGGGCAGCTCTGTGGGACCCTGCTTTAGAGCAAACAAAACACCAAAGAAAAGCAAAACTAAAGCAAAACTTTGACCTTTACTTCACTTTGTGCTAAATCATTTTTGTAATCTGATAAGAGCTAATACAATTTACATACTTTAAAAGACTTACAGGTGCCCTTTGAGTCAGCTCACCCTGTGAGGTCACACATCTTGTATGTGTGAAGTACAAGTGCATCTTTAGTGTGGTTTTCTCTTTTCTCCTGTGCCAGTCCTGTTCATAGTGTTATGGGTCACTCTGCAGAGGAACCAGATCAGCCAGATAGAAATTTGAATAGAGCCTTTTACTTACTGAGCTTAGATCTGTTAGCCATTTTTCACACAGAAGAAGACTGATCAGTAATCGAATGTAGGTAGCAGGGGGGTATTTATAACAGAAATCACATCTAGTTTGGTAAACAAATTTGTTATCTAGCACAGAACAACAGAAAACTACATTTATTTGACACAGCTGTAAACTGTAACTAAAGAGTTTTTTACAGCTTAGTGATGTGTATATTTTTATAAGATATATCTTAAGCTGACCACTTTACAGAAGATGGTTAGAGAGGGAGTTTGTTTTAGCTTGCTGCCTTGACAAGAAACAGTTACTTATTTTTAAACAACCTTGAGCCAAGAGGGAAAATATATTTCTTAGAGTAGATAACAGGAAGCACAAGGGTTTTAAAAATAATTTTTCACTGTTAAGGCACAAAATTCTGTTAACCCTTTACAATAGCACCACTATTAATGATATTGTTGGTGTTAAGAAGGAAGGAGATAAAATAAATATCCTAGAGAGAAGGACAGAAAATGCATTTCAACACTAGGTGTTGTATCTTATAGTTTGGCTTATGATGTAGAGCAAAACCAGTTGTGTTAGGTGAATTCGTTGTTCCTTAAACTAGGAGTCTAAATTAAATAAGCTAGACAAAAGACTTTTTTTTTAATGAGCAGAATATATTTATTGAGGAAAAGAAAGCTCCTGTCTGAGACAGGGACAGGAGTGGGTGGGTCCCCAAGTGAGTGGTCCCCCAACAAAAGACTTTTTAATTAATTACAAATCAGGTATACTTCTTTTACATTTATATCTTCAAATGTAATATGTTGTGGAAAAAATAAAACAACTTCTTAAGCTCTTGTTTTTTGTTGACATAAAGAACTGTTTTATTTTTATGTGTGACTGAGAGCAAGATATTGCTGTATTACTTAAGGATAACAATTCTTTCTCTTTCTGAGTACAGTAGACAAATAACCACATAATTATATTTGAAAACAAGTGAGGGCGGAGTCCACAGGCTTCTGAACATCTAAAATGTGTGTCTTCTGGATTATGTACATGCAGTACATAATGATAAATTTTATTAAAAATGTACATGAATTTGAAATTTTTTTATACATTCTTGTTTTTAATTTTTTTGTTTATAAATTCTTGTTTTATGAGACTGATATGCTGCTTGCTGCACTAAGGAGGCAGATAACATTTTTGTTTTAAAAAGAGATATGAACCTTCAATGAGAATGTACATTAGAGATTTCCTAGTGTAACATGAAAGTTTGCATTCAGTAGAACAGTTGAACAGCCAACCAGAATCTTGATGGGTTCCTTATGTACAGTATTTGGTACTGAGAATTGAGCATGCCAGTCACATGCGCTGCTGTTGAGCCACACTCCCAGCTTGCACTTCTTTTTTCTCCTGTGTGTAAGATATGAGCTAAAGAGCTCATAATGAATAGTGAAGTGTAGGAGCTGAAAAAAATTTAAAAAGATGATCATGGGGGAACATGTCTTACTGGAGTTTAAAAGATAGTATTCATTGTGGATGACAACAGCATGTAGAAATAGACAGTAACTAAGTAGGATAAAAAAGGAATGTTCAGGAACAGAATTAAAAATAATACATAGAGTAAGTTAATAATAGTTCAGTTAGAAAAAGATAGCAGAATTGGTTTTCTGTTGAGAGGAAAATAAAGTCAGAGATCTGCCACAAAATAATTCTGGTTAAAGCTTCACATATCAAAAAAAAAAAAAAAAAAAAAAAAAAAAAAAAAAAAAAAAAAAAAAAAAAAAAAAAAAAAAGAAAAGAACCCCTATAAAACAGTAAAAAAACTTTGATAAATATTATGTACACATCAGGATGGAGAAATTTTCTAAAAACAGTGAACCCTGAAATGATAGAGACATATATTGATTTACTTTAAACAACGCATCATCAGTAATACTAACGTATACCTTGAGATTAAATTAAGTAGTTACTAGGCCAAGAAAAGCTATTTCTGACATATGAGAAAGGATTGTTATTCCTTATTCATTTATTACTTTTTCCCCACAGGGTGGGGATTGAGCTCAGGGCCTGGTGGACCATGAGTGCCTAAGTGCTGTAGCCTCATTCAGTGTTCAGGAATACAGCCATGGTGGTCAGCGCTGTCCTTGGGTGTGGTACTGCTAAACTGAGCAAAACTTCCTGACTTCTGTGTACTTACCAGTCTAGATTTGAGCAGTTGGTAAAATTGGTTATGAAAAAAGACAAACAGCTTTGTAGAGGAGTGATGTTTCAGAAAAAATGAACGTGACTAGAGGTGAAGATAGAAAAATGTAAGCAGAGCATGAACCTATCATTTCTCGTACAGTTTGGGAGAAAGGAGAAGAGTAATAGTGTCTAATGCGGGTCAAACCCTAAGCTATTGGCTGATACACTGTTGGAATGTGACTTCCCACAACTGAATTAAATATGTGATATGTTTTAGAAAGCTGTTCTATCAAAAAGAAAGTAAAACTAGCACTTCACTTTATATATAACCATGATATAATGTGTTTGTCAGACAGCAAACTGGAGACCATCTGAATGCCCATCACCAGTTAGAAAGTGGTGAAAGAGGTTGTAAAACGTTCACACAAATGTTATTTTAAAGCGACTCTGCGAATGTTATCCATTGGAGGCTGTGCAGTTTTTCAGGTAAAGGAAACTGGGTATTTGTTGAATACTTGCTGTGTGCCACCTTGCATGCAAACCATAAATGACAGAGCTGAATCCAGGTCTGACTTCATATTTTTCTCACTGTTTCAAAATTGAGGAACCAGGCATGGTGGTATACACCTATAATCCAGCACTGGAGAGGCTGAGCCAGGTGAATCTTGGGGGGTTACAAAAGTGAGCACAAGGCCAGCCTGTACTGCATAACGTGACCCTGTCTCAAAAAATTTTTTTAAAAAAATTTTTGCCTACTAAATGCTCCAGTGTTTAACTCCAAGGTCTGAAGCATTACCAGCAGTGTGTTATGGTGACTTAATGTGCACTTGATCTGGCAGCAAGGAATTTGTTGTTGGCTTTTTTTTTTTTTTTTGCAGAACCAGGGATTGAACTCAGGCCCTTGGGCTTGCGAGGGAAGCGCTTATTCCACTAAATCATCTCCGCTGCCCCTTGTTGTTGGTTTTGTTTTATGGTGATGAGGTTCCAACCCAGGGCCTTAAATCTTGCACGTGCCAAACAAGCTTTCTGCCATTGAGCTACCTGACCAGCTCACAAAAGCTTTTTTTTTTTTAATTTTCCCTAAGCTTCTTGAATAAATTGTAAACAGCGGGATGATTCTCTTAATTTGATTGGAGTGGGTGGAATTAGTGTATGATTCTCAGTTTTTGCCCGGCTGCTATTCACAATATGTATTAATTTCTGTGAATTTTGAGCCCCCAAATTTAAAATTTTTCTAAGCTTCATGGACTTTGTTTTTGTTCACTGCAAGTTCCTAGAGCAGAGTATGGACTTGGTTGAAGGCCCAAGTTTGTTGGCAGAGGGTGGGCTAGCGCTGGTCAGTGGGGACTCCATTGAGGTGTGTTTCCTGCATCTGTGCTCAGTGCTAATGGATAGGAAGATGATACGATGGCTAAAGTGCAACCCGGCACTGTGGTAGGCTTCCATCAGCATTCTCTGGCTGTTGTAGCAGCCCCATTATGTGATCACTGTGGTGTGTCTAGAGACACAGGCTTTATTTAGTACCAGAGGCTGAGGCTTCCCTGCTCCTGGTTGGTAGCAGCCTGGGCTGTGAACCTGCTGTGTTTGATTGTAAATCTCTTATTCTTCTCAGTCTGCTGTTTAATCCCTGTGGTATCTCTGAAGATGTCATATCTGCTTCTGTTTCTGCCTCAGAACCAGAAGGTGGTTTTCAATTAATAATATATATTATTTGAAAGAATATCTAAAAGAATATTCTTTCAGCTGTCTTTTGCAAATATGCAAAAATATGTTATTTGTTTTCAAAGGTTTATTTCTGTGCTTTTGAGCTCTTTGACTTGAGACATGTATTGTATTAATTTCCTTGCACACCTCTCTTCTCTCCCCAGGGTGCCTCTGACATAATAAACATGTGCTGAAAGAAGTAGAGTTCTGTGCCAAAACATAATAGGTGTTGGGAACGAGGAAGAAAATGTTCAGATAAGAAGGGAAGCAAGGGACGAATGGGGGAAAGAAGGAGGAGAGGAGAAACAAGGAGAACAGAAGGGATAAAACAGAAACAAAGTTTTAGTGAATAAGGAGGGAAAGAAGGGTTAAAGGGAGGGGAGGGTGTTGAGGAAAAAAGAAACAAGTTATATCATACAGGAACAAATTCCTTTTGGATATAATTATATATATCTGAAACACACTAAAGTTAATTAAGGTGAGAAACCATTATTTATTAGCATGTATTTCATTTATGTAAATAACCACCAATCAGTTGGCTTAGCAGCAGTATGTTCAGTAAGTAGTTCTTGAAGGCAAAATGATGAGGTGCCATTGAAAAGCTTTGTTTTTGTTAGAGATTGTTTTTCTTCTAGTAGGTCATTTTCTTTCAGTTGTAAAATATACATAACATAAAAGTATTTCAATTTTTCTTTTTTGTAGTACTAGGGACTCAACTCAGGGCCTTGTGCAGGTGCGCTGCCTCTGAGCTACTTCCTTAGGCTGTAATTATCTTTTTTCTTTTCATTTATGTATTTGGTACAGGGTCTCACTACACAGCTTGGATTCATAGCGATCCTCCTGTTTGCAGCCTCCCCTGTGCTGGGATTACAGTTGTGCGCTACCATGCCTGGACTCAGTCATTGGCTCTGTATGTCCCAGGAGTGGGGCTGTAATGGCATGTGGGATTGAGGATCAAACCCCAGTCCCTGTGCTTGCTAAACCAGGTGCTTAGTCCATTGAGCTATCTTGCTGGCCCTTAATTTTTAATTTTTTAAAGAGAGTGCAATTATTTTTAAATGCATAGCTCAGGGACATTAAGTATATTCACACTGCTTTATTATTTTTTTATTTTTTTTATTTTATTTATTTATTTTTTTTGTCTTTTTGAGACAGGGTCTTACTATGCAGTTCAGTCTGGCCTTAAGCTCACTTTGTAGCTCAGGCTGGTCTCGAACTCACAACAATCCTCCTGCCTCAGCCTCCTGAGTGCTGGGATTACAGGCATGCGCCACCATGCCCGGCGTCACACTGCTTTAGAATTGTCACCATCATACATTCTCCAAAATTTTAAGAGTTCAAAACACATTTCAGCCTTTCATCTATTCAAGCAGGTTTTTTTGAAATAGAAAATTGCAGTGATTGCTTTAGATCTTGGGGTGTAGCACCTTTAAAAGCACAATTAGTTGATTACAGATGCTTTCCTCTGATTTTGCCCTAGTGGAATGAAACCGTGGAACTATTTCGGACCAGGATGCCCTTACGGCGACACCGCTGCCGGTTCAAGAGCTATGAGCGGTGTTTCACTGCGGGGGAGGCTGTGGACTGGCTGCACGAGCTGCTGCGGTGCAGTCAGAACTTTGGACCGGAGGTGACTCGGAAACAAACAGTCCAGCTGCTGAAAAAATTCCTGAAGAATCACGTTATTGAAGACATCAAGGGAAAATGGGGTCAGGAAGATTTTGAAGACAACCGTCACTTATACAGGTACCGGATAAGTCCTGACAGGGACAGAGGCAGAATCAATGAATTCATTTGGAGCCTGATGTGAGAGAATTTATCTTGTTCTTTGAATCAGTAGTTTCTTCTGTGATATGTCTAGTGAGGAGCTGAGCATGTCATTAGTATAAAACTGATGACAATTTTTCTTGGTCCTCAAAGCAGTCCTTTGCTGCAGTGATTTCTTACAGAAGGTAAAATTTTTATGGCTTTTGCTCACCCAAGAAGGATCTTTGCAATAACTTAATGCAAGTTCAGCTTCTCCTGTAGTCTGAAAGGGTAAAAAGAAAAGCAGCTCTGAGTTCAGCCTGCTGAGCTTGGAGGGTAGGTGATTCAGGAAATCAGTGCATTTGTTCTTTCAGCAGCTGAGGACTTGTGCTAGCATTCTCTTCTAGCTCAGAAGAAGCCTGACGATGCAAGTTTGCTTTTCTCCCAGGACTTCTGATCACATTTCAGTGCTATTTTATGGTGCAGACACTGATTACCTGGCAATCCCAGGGAATGGAGATCTCTTCCTTCATACTTCTTTTGCACTGTATATCCCCTGTGTGTTACTGGTAGGGGAGGAGACCTAGCTAAGTTTCCAGCTATGGAAAGACCAAAGAGAGGTGAAGCCACACAGGGCCACAGAAGGAACAGTTATCTGCAGAGAGGGCACCAAGGTGCTGAGATCTTGAGAGGGGTTAGAAAAAGAGATGACTATTATAGACCTGTAATGTTTGCCTTCTTTCACTCAAACAGAAAAGAGAGAAACGTTAATATGTGCAACTCTGGGACATGAGACTGAGCAGAGAAAACCTCTTTACATCTGAATCCTTTCTTTGTTTTTCTACTGGCCGGGTACTGAGAGAGGCAGAGTGAGTGAGGGTGTCCAGGGCAGACAGTGCTGCATGTTCAGTCTGACTCCCCTTAGGGTGCTTGTCAGAGGCTTCCAGGCTCCGCAGAGTAAGGTTGTCACCTTTTTTTTTTTGGCCTTCATTCAGTGGCTATTGCTGATTTTACTTATCAGCTTTTAATTAGAATCCTGGGTGTTCTGGGCCTGATCAGCAGCCTTAGTGCTTGCTATTTTCAGACAGTGGAAATTCTAGGCCAGGTTCCACATGCTACATTGCTCAGGGATGGATTCTTAAGTGTTCATTCTCTTGGGCAATTCTTAGTTGCTTGTACCCTATGAAGATTTAGCTAGAACACTTCAAAAGATTCTGTGGGAGAGTAACTTCAAGTCTACCCTGTCGTGACTTGCACTTGGGTACCTCCTGGGGAGTCCTGTGATGCTTTGGGGGCCCTCAGGAGAGAGGCAGAGAGGTGCGTGTTCTAGGAGCTAAGCAACCACCATTGACTGTGCAGTGTTTCTCATTTTAGTATTAAGACTTAATCATACTCATACTTTAAAAAATATGGTATACAAGATAGATGATATTCCTGTGCTAAATGCAATCATAAGTGATTAATTTCAGGATCCCTTACAGATCCAGATCTAGAAATCTGTGGAGGTTTGAGTCCCATATATAAAATAATGTAGCGTTTGAGTATAATCTATGCACATCTATCTTTCAGATCATTCTATAGATTACTTGTAATGCCTCAAACAGTCTAAATGCTATGTAAGCGGTTGTTAAAACCATGCTGTCTAGAGGAAAATGACAAGGAAGCAGTACGTATGTCCTGTGCACCTGTCCTTGCCCTACATTGGCCATGAGTATGATGTGGGCAAACAGTGCTTGAGTAGCCAGTGCGGGGGAGAAGCTGAGGCCCTGTGCAGCATTGGGGAGCACTAGGAGGGTGTGCCCAGGTGCAGCCTTGTACCCGACACAGGGCAAATTCAAATTTTGCTCTGGATCTTTCTGGAATTTATGTATTTATTTAGAGACATAGTCTTGTGGACCATCCAGGCTGTCCACCTCCAACTCCCATGTTTTAAGTGATCCTCTTGTTTCAGCTTCCCAAGTAGCTGGGAACTGCAGGTGTACACCACTGTACCTGGCCAGAATTTTATTTTCAAATATTTTTGGTCCGTGGTTGATTGACTCTGAGCCTGCAGAACCCGTGGACACTGAGGGCTAGTAGCAGTGATTTGTTATAGCTTATTTCTCTAATAGAATACTTATGAATCAAAAAGGGAGCAGTGGGGCTAGGGAGACAGCTCCGTGGCCTAAGCGCCTGCCTGGCAAGCACAAGGACCCCAGTTTGATCTCTGGTACTGCATGCCATGCAGCTGCATAGCGAGACCCTGTACCAAACAAAAAGGGAGCAGTTTTGCCTCTTTTTACTTAGTCCCTGAAAATTCATTTCTGGGTGGAGGTTCTGTAAGTTAGTCTCTGACTTTTGCTAGTTATCTAGGTTCATCTGCCTTGACGTCTGTTTAGATATGTAAATTATTTGTGGAGGAAGCTGCTCCTTGACTGAGAGTCAGCTCATGAGCGCCAGCTGCTGCACTTGCAGGGTTCTGTGGCTGGTGCTTAAGACTGTCCTGTTGCATCTCAGTGCTCTGGGAGGAGCTGCATGTGCTGCCCACTGCTTGCGATGCTGCCAACTGCTCCCCCTTGAGGAGGAGTGCTGGGTGAGGTAGGCGGAAAAAGGGGAGGCGAGAGCTAGAGGCAGCTTAGATTTGAAAACAGACGGAGTCCGTGAGGTGACAGAATGCAGGAATGTGCTTTTAAAGCTTCTGAACTGGGAAGAACATTAGAAAAGTTTTTGCTGGGAGGAGAGAGACTGCCAGTCCAGAGCATCTATGACTCATAGAATACTTCATTTTCTAATTCAGCATCTGTAGATGGAGGTGATAGTGTCCTATTTTAAAGGTTAGGAAATTAATAAGGCTGAAGTTAACTAACTTGTTCAAAGCCTTTCAGTGAGTAGTGGGAGAGTCAGAAATTGAACTGAGATTTATCTCTGAAGCCTGTGTTCTTACACATGCCGGCCATTCTGTCTTTCCACAAGATGAGGTTGGCTTAGCTTAACAAATAAATTAGTGATCAGTAAACACAGAATAATAAACAGGAAACATTTGATATAGCTCACATGTGAGTATGTTTATACAGAGTTCCTGTACAGCATTAAATAAAAAAATATATATTACAATACGAATTACAAACTAAGCTCTCTTGTTCAAAAAGTTCTCAAAGGAGATAAGGTGAATGAAATTTGCCTAAATATTTAAATAGATGTAGCAAGGGAGAAGGGATGTCCTGGATCTGTAGAATTAGAAAAAGATATGTGACATATGAATGCTCTGCATTTTGTGTGTGTGTGTGTGTGTGTGTGTGTGTGAGAGAGAGAGAGAGAGAGAGAGAGAAAGAGAGAGAGAGAGAGTGTGTGTGTGTGTGTGTGTGTGTGTGTGCACGCACGCATGCCCATATTTTATGGTGCCAGCAATTGAACCAGGGCCTTATTCATGCTAGGTAAATACCCTATCGCTAATGCTATATTCATAGCCCTTAATTATATTTTTTAGGAGAGAGATTACATGTATATGTATTTGATGATTTTGTGGCAAAGATGATGAATAAATCCTTTATTTTCAAATGGATCAAAAGCTATTTTTTAGACTTAAGTATATATTTGTTGAGTTAATGCATATAAGTTTGAGAGCTATGATTTTTTTTTTTTAAAAGAACCAGTGTTAAATATGAAAGGAGAAGGGAAAGTGAATTTAGTGTGCAAGGAAACAAAGCAGTGTCAGGTGCACACCTGTAATCCCCCCACTTGGGAGGCAGGGGCAGCAAGATCACTGCGAATTTGAGGCCAGTGTGGGCTACATAGTGAGTTCAAGGCCAGCTCGGCCTACAAAGTACGACCCTGTTTCAAAGAAACCGAGAAAAGAAAAGAAGAAAGCAAAGCAAGCTTCTGCTGTTTGGATGATAGTAATAAGCACGTGTTGCAGAGAAGTGGTCAGTATTGTCATTTGAGCCACTTCTTTGTTGTTACTAACACTTACAACTAGAGAGTTGTTGGTGAAGACGACTTTTTAAAAAAAAAATGTATTTATTTATTTTGAACTGGAAATCGAACTCAGGACCTTGCATTTCCAAGTCACTTGCAGTGCTACTGACCTATATCCCCAACCCTGAAGACAACTTTTTAAAAAAAAATTTATTGAAGAATAAATAGCAATGAGTTTCAAATCAAATTAGTAGGACAGATTCAATAATTAATACATTGCATTTTGTTTTTGTAGTGGTTTTTTGTTGTACAAGGTGCATACATGATCTTCTATTTACAAACACTATTAGAGCAGATGCCTCTAATCAATGAATTAAGAGAATGTAGCTGTATACCTTTTTTTTTTTTTTTTTTTTTTTTTTAATGAAAACAACTTTAGATGTCTCTGATGAGTACTCAGCTATTTTCTGTGCCCAACAAAACTTTAGAATCCTATTCTTAGAACTATAGAAGGGAACCAGTTGTATTGTTGTCTGAGTTACTTTCTCATTGCTGAGACAAAATAGCTGATGACCACAAATTAAAGGATTGAAGTTTTATTTTAGCTCACAGTTTGTATAAGTTTCAGTCCATAGTCCCTAGCTGGCTCCAAGGGAGGAGAAATAGTCCATGACAGGGCAAGTAGAAGGCAGTAAATGTGCCTTCCTTCCATCCCTTTTATCCCTGTTGGTTGGTGTTGCCCATGCTCAGCGTGGGCCTTCTCATTATGACTAATCTTATTATCACACATCCTTAATTCATATTCAGACTCTCAGGGCCCAGAAGCCTCTGAAAAGCCCA
Source organism: Ctenomys sociabilis (assembly GCA_004027165.1). NCBI lineage: Eukaryota > Metazoa > Chordata > Mammalia > Rodentia > Ctenomyidae > Ctenomys > Ctenomys sociabilis. The sequence continues at coordinate 56,073 of PVKA01002941.1, read as the reverse complement.
ACCTATGAGTGCATGAAGCTTGGAAGAACATCTAGATGTTCAAACCATAACAACAATGATATATTTTCATAAGAAATTTTATAGAGTGTGGCTTAATGGGTAGAGTTCTTGCGTCACCTGAGTAAGGTCCTAGGTTTGATTCCTGGCTCAGAAAAGAAAATAAAAAAGTCCGAGGAATAAGTACTTCCCTGGCAAGCGCAAGGGCCTGAGGTCAATCCCTAGTTCTGTGCCCCCCCCACCAAAAAAAAAAGGAAAAGAAAAAAATATCCTTTTAGATCTTTTCATGACCTTCATGATTTTTAAAAAAAATGTGTTTGCTATAGGGTCTCACTCCACAGCTTGGACTCATGGTGGTGACTCACAGTGCTTCAGCCTCCCCAGTGCATGTGCCATCATTGCCCACCTTGGGGGCGGGGCTGGCAGGACATGTGGTACTGGGGATCAAACTGAACCTCTGTCTCTGTGCCTGAACAGGCACTTTAGTCTGCTAAACTATCTTGCTGGCCCCTTCATGATCTTTCCTATATCTTTTCCTAAGGGATGGACAAGATGTCTAGATCATCCTGAGTGTACCACTTGTCCCTTTAAAATGTTTAAACAAAACACCAGGAATGTCTTGGTTAAAGAAGTTTCATAATTGCTGTCATGTCTGCCTGTCTTGTGTGTGAACAGATAATTATGTGGTATTATTTAAATCTAATCTAATAGTTAACATCAAAATGGAAGTGTACTGTGATAATTCCATGCTGTCCTGAAAATAAGATGTAAAATAATCAGCCTTGAAATGTGATGTGTTGCTCAAAAAGTTTTCTCATGATTGCAGTGCTTACTGCAGCTACTAACGAGACCAGGGAAGAGTGATTGAGCTCAGGAGCTCAGCATCATCTTAGGCAACATTTATGAGATTGTGTTACAAAAAAGGATTTCAGATTTCAGTGTTTTTTGATTAGAGAAGCTCAGCTGGTAGAGTCCATGTGAATATTCTAAAATCTGGAGAACTCTGAAAAGTGAAACATTTCTGGTCTTAAATATTTCAGATAATAAGACTTTTAAGGGGATAGACTCTTTAATTTAAAAAAAAAATTTTTAAGGGGATAGACTTCAGAGGTAAGAGTACAAACCATACATACATGAGGAGAAAGTATTTGTAAACCACATATGTGACAATGAGGTGGTATGAAAAATATGTAAAGGACTTATAAACAGCAATACAAAATGACCAATTAAAAAACAACTAATGAAAGACTTGAGCAGACACTTCCTAATGCTCAGGTAGCACACAGCTCTTGACAAGATGTTTTAACATGGCTAGCCTAAGAGAAAAGCAAATTAGCACCCTGATGAAACGCTGCTGGTCTGCTAGAAGGCGGGGTCAAGCACTAGCGAGGCGGGAGCAAGGTGGCTTGTATGCTCAGTGCTGGGAGATGCTCAGGTCGGTGGTCCCTTTGGAACAGAGCTCACCAGTTTCTCCTACAGGTAATAGGTGCAAGCCTGTGTGACTCAGCATTCCTACAGCACTGAAGACTTAGTGTTCATGGAAACTTACAAATGAATATGTATGGCAGCTTTATTAATAGTTGCTAATAATTGGGAATAACCTAAATGTCCTTCTGTGGTTCAGCAGGCAAAGAGCATGTACGGGGGAAGTGTGATGCTAACCGGAGGTCAGGAAGGAGAGCTTTTGGAAGTGATGGAACTGCTCTGCTTCCTGACTGTGGTGGCTGCACAGACACAGATGGGTGTTAGCATGACAGGACATGTGTTAGTGTGACAGGACATGTATTAGGATGCCAAAGAGTGCACACATGTGTGAATTTTACTATAGCCTGATGAGCGAAAGATTTGTAAAGTGTCCAGTTGTACCTGCAGTGAAAAAAATCCAAATGTTAAGGCAAGGCATATGGTCCCTGAGTCATTACTAAGCTTGTTACTACTGTGTGTTATTGGGGCACAATAATTACATCTCAGAGAACTGGTAAACTCATACATCACCTCTTGACCATTTTTGCTGCCTTTCTGTCTCCTTCCAGAATTGATTCCTTTCTGGGAGATACTCATCACAGTCCTGTAGGTCTACTTGGACCGGTTTCAATTGGCTCACTCTTCAAAATTAGTGGATTCCGCACTCCCTCTAGTGGACCTTTTTCGTTTTTTATAGGACAGTTCAGAATGTATGTGATTTTTGTTTTTCTTCTGCTCTTACTCATTTCATTACATTCTGACTTCTCAGATGTATAAAACTGTTTAATATATACTACAAGAAGCACCATGGCATAATTAATTGAGGAACGTGTTGACACTATTTCATTCTGGTTTGGTGTTACAGCTGGCACCCAAATAATATCAGTACTTTGAGCCACAGTGATTGCCCTTTCAGGTGGTAGATCTGTGTCTGAAATACTGAGGAAATAGAGGGTGAAGGAATAGTGATGCTCTCCTTTCATTAGTCCAGGAGTCAGCAGGCTGGGTTTGTGCTCAGCCAGGTGGAAAATACCTGTGAGTCACACATACAAGTTATATAACCCCTGTTGGAACCTCTGTGGTTATATGGTGAGGACTACCATAGGCAGGACCTAAAGTGTGTTGATACTGTGGTTGTTAATGAAACAAGTGATGGGATGTGACCTGAAGGTCATAGTTGCTGGACCTTTGAGTTTCTTTTTCTTTCTTTTTTTTTTTTGTCTTTTTGAGACAGGGTCTCACTATGCAGTTCAGGCTGGCCTTAAGCTCACTTTGTAGCTCAGGCTGGTCTCAAACTCACAACAATCCTCCTGCCTCAGCTTCTCAAGTGCTGGGATTACAGGCATGCGCCACCACGCCTGGCTAAGTTGTTGTTTTTTTTTTTTTTTTTTTTTTTTTTTTTTTTTTTTTTTTTTTTTTTTTTTTTTTTTTTTAGGTTTTTCTTTTTTTTTTGTACACAGGATCTCACTATGCAGCCCACATTCATAGTGATCATCCTGCTTTCTGCCTCCCAAGTGCTGGGAGTGCGCTGAAGGCGGGGCCGGCATAGCAAGCGGAAGCAGGGATTGAACCCTGGCCGCTGCGCTTACCTAAGCAAGTGCTTAATCCGCTGAGCTATACTGCCGGCCCCTAGACCTTTGAGTTTCTAGAGGGGAACACTGTTATTCATTCTTATGACTCAATCACCTAGTGGTGTCGTAGACATTTCTTGCATTGAGCTGAAGTCAATACACATACATCATTAAGAATCACTAGAAGATTCTGATAGTTTAGGCCATCTGAGAATGAAATGCTAAGTTCCATTTGACGTGGGATGAAACAGGAGTTGATGGGGGGGGGGCGAGTATGTGCTCCAAGAGAGCAGAGAGCAGAACTGGGTAGGATGAGGTCTGAAGGGCAGCTTTGAGAAACTTGGGGCAAAGGTGGTCCACAGGCAGAGGTTCCTGCCTGGCAGTTGTGGCTTGGACCCCTCACCCCACTGCTGGCTGGAAGTAGCCCCAGGGGATGTGAGGAAGGCCAGCAGAGGGGCTGTCAGTTTCCTGGAAGAAGAGAGGAGACTGCACTGCTGTGGCCAGTCTGTTTCCTGTGTTCACCGACCTCCTTCCCCACATGTGAGCCCAGAACTGTGGAGATGGGAGGCACAGGTCACTGTGGGGCGGTGCTTGTGGCACTCCTGCTTGTGGCTTGGGTTTCCCGCACGTGGTGTTCTTTCTCATTCCAGTGGACAACGCCCCGCAGCCCTCCCACGCAGCTGCTGAGCTCCATCGTAGCAGCGTCCCTATTGCTGCAGGATTCTAATATGTCTTGAACTCTAGTCGTGTAGTGTGTTTCTCAGATCTCTTCTTTTCAAAATTGCTCTGATTCTTTTTGTTTGCCTTTCTGTATACATTTTAGAACTAGCAGTCAATTCCTGTGAAAATTCCTGCCATGATTTTGCATATAGTTGCTTCGAATCGGAGATTTAGTATTTTAACAAATTTGAGTACTCTGGGTCATGAATGGTGAACCTTCTTTTACAGCTCTTTAACCTCAGAGCAGCATTTTGTAGTTTTAAGCTCAAGTCATGTTTTACTAGCTTTAGATCTGTATAGCATCTTGTTTTTGGATGTTGTTTAAAATGGTTGCTTAAATATAGTATGTATTACTGAACTCCACATTATGATTGCATTGTTTTCTACTGAGTAAAAAGCAAATACACATTATTCAACTCTTTGCTTTCTGGGCCAACTTTGCCTTGCTGTTGTTCCACCCTTTGCTTAATGGGGTTTTGTCCTGGTGTGTGGCAGATCATTTATTACTGCTTTTCATTTCCAGAACTGTTAATATGTTTCATCTCAGTGTTGTTTCTTAAATATTTCAGTATGCCTGGGCACAGATAAATAACGTGACATAATCTCATTTCCTTTGTATCTCTTCTCACACTATCCCCGCTGCCAAGTACAATGTCTCACAAGCAGTGGGTGTAAAATACGTGTGAATATAATATGAATAATATTGCTAGTTCATTAAATCATAATACACCATCATAGTGCAGTAAGTCATATAATCAAATAATTAAATACTATATACAATAGGCAAAATGTGCATTAATCCAAAGTTCATGGATTGATATAGTTTTTATTATGTTAGTCTTTAAAAAACTTCATTAAATCTCCTGAAGTAGAAAATGAATAAGCTGCAAAAAACAATGTATATGAACAAAAGTTTGACTAAACTATAACAACTGTATATGTACATATATAAACATAAATATATATATATTTATGTTTATATATCAGGTTAAGTACATAGTCAAAAAAGAGAAGCAAAAGTTCCCTAGCCACAAGTTGTGCTTCTTGATGCATGATTTCTTCTGGTTTACGGAGGGGAGCAGTTGGTGCTTAAATTATTTTCTTGACATTTTTAATTTCTTGTAACTTTTTTATCAATATGTATGCTTATATCTGATAATCTGAACAACTGATTGGAAGATGTTATGCAATACAGCAACCATTCTGAATTTCCTGTTTTATTTGGTGAAGTTCTGTATTATTTCTAATTTTTTTTTTTACTCTCTTGTATTCTCATTATATAATAAAAAAGGAAAAGTCTAGCAACATAATGTATCATAAAACTGTAAAAGAAAATGGTTGCTTTCCTTGTAAACGATGTCTTTTCTTTCCTTTTTCTTTTTTGGTGGTGGTACAGGGGACTGAACTTTCATACAAAGATATATCTCTAAGTCTTATTTTTTATTTTGAGACAGGGAATATTGCTCCATCACTAAGTTGCTCAGATAAGGCTTGACTTTGTGATCCTCTTACTTCAGCTTCCTAAATTTTGGGGATTAAAGACATGTACTACCATATCCAGCTACATTTCTCTTTTCAAGTCAGATATTTTATAGTTTTTAAAGCAAAAACAAAGGAAGCCCAGCAGAGGGAGCTCTGTTCTCTTTTATCACTTTTTTTTTTTTTTTTTTTTTTTTGTCTTTTTGAGACAGGGTCTTACTATTCAGTTCAGGCTGGCCTTAAGCTCACTTTGTAGCTCAGGCTGGTCTCGAACTCACAACAATCCTCCTGCCTCAGCTTCCCAAGTGCTGGGATTACAGGCATGCGCCACCACGCCAGGCTAAAAACTTCAATTTTATTGAGAATGTATTTTTCACACAAGAGTTTATGAATTGTACCTGAACAATTTCTATAACAAGAATCAGATCTCTGCTTGTATCTCCTGAGAGTTAGCAGTATCTTGACTGGTGACTCAACCTGTCATCTGTCAGTGGAGATACATCTTGCTTCTACTTGTTGACTGTTATAAATTGTAGGGCGATAAGCATTGATGGGCAGATCTCCTGTACCCTAGAGAGTGGTCTCTAGGGTACCAGAGTTACATAGGAGAGGATTACATCTGGAGGATAAATGAGCTTTCCATGTTTCTAGGTAATAGCAGAAACATGGAAACATGCTTTTCCCTAGTAGGAAATGTTTTATTTTGCCAGTCTGGTCTGCCTGAGTAACTCTTCATTGTGACTTAAAAAAAATTTAATATACTTGTAATACATAATGATTACATTCATTGTGGGGAGTTGGAAAATGCATGTAATATATCTTAATTTTTTTATTTATCTTTCTTCCATCCTTCATTATGGTGCTAACTGGAAGTTGATTATGGATATAATTTAATATAATTTTTAATTTTGAGACAGGCTGGCCTCAAATACATGGTTATCCTTCTGCCTCGCCCTCCTAAATGCTGGGATTACAGGTGTGCATCACCATGTCCAGCTTGATTGAGTATGGTTTTATATGTTTATTTAACTGTCTTGATTCCACATCTGGAAAAGTTCATGTCTATATATGTATATATCAAGTAAAAAACCTCTCATTCTGTCTCTATCTCTGTCCTTGTCCCTGTCCATGTCCATATCCTTGTCTCTGTCTCTCTCCTGGGGATTGAGCCCAGGGTCCTGTGCATAGTAGGCAAATGCTCTACCTCTGAACTATACCTCCAGCCCTCAGTTTTGCTCTTTGTCACATCTCCATAATCAGAAAAGTTTTCAGTTTTAGAGTAACTGAACGTGTGGGTTTTTTTTTTTTCTTTAGTATATGGTTTTAATATCTTAGAATCTCTTCATTAGTCAAAGATGTATTTTCTTTTATTGTGCAGTGGTCTTGCACATGATTTTTCACAGTGGTGTGAATTAGGAATATTCTAGTTTTCCATTGCTGACAAAAATGTACCCCAAACTTAGTGGCTTCTTTTTTCACAAATGTGGTTCCTTTGTGCTTCTTGGCTTGTGTCTCTCCATGGGGTTTGTTCTCTTGGATTGTGCTGCTTCTTTTTTTTTGGCAGAACCAGGGATTGAATTCAGGTGCTTAGGCTTGCCAGGGAAGTGCTTATTCTACTGAGCCATCTCCCCAACCCCAAGTTGTGCTTCTTGATGCATGCTGGCGTAGGGTAGTCTTTGTGACTATTGAGGTGGCCAGGTCCCAAAGGGTTGTGTCCCAGGTGCAAGCATACCAAGAGCAAGTGTTTCCAGCAGCAAGAAAGTGGCCAGGTAGCCGAGGGCTATGCCTGGAACAGCGCAGCGTCCCTTCATGTGTTCTGTGTTCTGTTACCTTCTTTTGATGGAGGAGTGTCAGAGTTACATATGAGCAAGGAAGCACATTCAGGATGGTAAGAGCCTCTATCATGGGAGATGTGTTGGCTCTCCTTGGAAAATACAACCTGGCGTGGTTTACCTCTCGCCACACAATCTTCCTTCCATTTTGTAAATGATCTTTTTCCTTCTTCACATTATGATGTCACATGCCCAATCATTTCCCTGCAGACCTTCTGTGATGCAGTGACATGTTTGTTTGCCTCTCCTTGGTTCGAGCATAATTCTGCTTCCTGGAATGGATTCCAAGTGACTTTTGGACTTTGGCTCAGCATTGGAATGGAATAGGCTTTCTCAGATACTGGATACTTTGTGCTTATAGAAGCTTGAGAGTCTTGGCTAGTCATTTTGGTTTGAAATGTCCTACCAGATGTGATTCTGTTTCATCTGAGCTATTCAGGTGGCTGGTGAGTCTGCTGGTACTGTTGTGTAATGTTGAGAATTTTTGCATCTCTTAACTGGCTTGTTCACTGACAAAGTCACACAGATCTCTTTGAAACTGGAATTTTCCGTGTTCCTTACAAGTCTGCTGTGGTATACGACCCTTTATGATTTGTAGAAAGCTGTGATATAATGGGAAGTATAGTTAGTATTAATCCTTGTTTTCTCTCACAGCGTGCCTTAAAATTCTGGATTTTCCTAAGTGATAGGAATATCTTACTCATAACGTGCCCCTTTGACAAACTGTGTTTAGCTTAATTAGATTATGTGGGGTAGAGTCCCTAAATAGTCGGAGGAGAAAGACCAAGGGCATAAGAGTTGCAAGTTTCAGCCCCACTCACCAAACTCTTCTAGAGGACTTCTTGACTTCATAAAAGTGAGAGTTCAAGGAGGCAGGATATTTAGAGGGCCTTACTTGGACTCAAAGAGGAGAAATGCACCCTGCCTATGGGCAATGGCTGGATCCCACTGCAGAAAACAAAGGGAGGCTGAACTGCCATAAACACCTTTGGAATTGAATTTTCTTTGGAAATGTGGCAGTCTGCCTTTGGAAGGCAAGTTCATTTGTCCCAAAAGGTTAACCATTGACCCAGTACTGTTTACTGAACAGTGCATGCTTTCCCATAGATGTGTAACATCTACTCTGTTATAAGTCATGTTTCTAAGCCTTACTGTGTGGCTGTTTTAGATTTTCATTTAGGTCCATGGTTTTCAATTTTGGACAGTTCTTCGGGGACCATTTGGTAACATCTGGTGAAGTTTTTGATCATCGTAAACAACAGACCCTTGCATTTTGGGGAGTGCTGCTAATACCCAGTGGGTAGAGGCCAGGTATGCTGCTAAACATTTCACAGTACACAGGACAGTCCCACAACAAAGGACAGGCTCTAACTGCTGTTGATGCTCCTATTGAGAAGCCCTGGTGTACGCAGCAGTGTGGCCTGGCTTTGCTGTCTTCACAGATCTTCACATCCTAGGCAGATTGCCTCCCTATCTTTCTTCTTTAAGCATATTTTCCTTATTTTTGGCCCTTTGCATTTCCATATGAATTTTAAGAGTCAGTTTGTTATGTTTCATGAAAAGCTATATGTTCATTGGAATTTCATTGTAGTTATAGATCTTCATGAAGAAAATTGAAATTTTATAATATTGAATCTTATTTACCAATGTGACATAGTTCTCTGTCAATTTACTTCTTTGTTATATTCAAAAAAGTTTTATAACAGAGCTTGCAAATCTTTTGTGCAAGATGATTTGCTCTCTAGGCCAGTTACAGGGCTTTTAATAAATTGCTTTCCTTTCTTCTTAATTTTTCCCATGTGAAAATGTGACATTTGATTTATTAGCTCTAAAGGAATTTTTAGCCCAAGACTATATGATTAAAATGTTAAAATGTTAGGATTAAATTGGTAACTTTCAGTGTACAAAACAAAAATGGTGCATTAGAGGGAATTCTCCATCTTGTCTCAGACAAAATTGGCAGACTTCAGTGAAAGTAACTACCACACCTGCACACCTCCTGTTAGCTGCAGAGGTCATCGCGCACAGAGCCCATCTTTGGAGGGGTGGTGTAGGTCGGGACTCCTTGGCCTCTCTTTGGTCACAGTTCTGCACATAAGAAATTCTACTTTGGTCTTTAGTGATGTTATTTGTTTTGGGGTATGGAAATAGAAACTCATGTTTGAACCTAGGAGGACATGTTTAGATTATTCAGTTTAATTCCTTCACTAGAGAAATGAATAGATTGTTATTTAGAGATATTTTTACTTTCCAAAAGATAGTTATTTATGAGAAAGCCAATCCTAGATCCCAGGTCTCCAAATTTTTATACAATAGGTAAAGAGATTGATTTGGTAAGGAGTGGGAATTGGTGGGGGCTGGGGAGGTCTGTGTTTAATTTTTAGTGGACTGAGAAGTGGGTTGTTGGTCTGTGGATGATTGAAATTATATGCAGTTTTTGAGTGTGTTTGCAAGCTTGTACATAAATGCCACATTTTAATTATTTATTAAAAGCCCTATATTTGGCTAGAAATGGGACTTTTGTTGTGATCATGGGCTTTTAAGAAATTGAGTTGGGGGCCGGGGAGATGGCTCAGTGGAATAAGCGTGTCCCTGGCAAGCACAAGGGCCTGAGTTCAATCCCTGGTTCTGCAAAAAAAAAAAAAAAAAGAAATTGAGTTGGATGCTGGCCTTTACTTAGCAAAGTAGGATACCACGACTGGCTCTAGAGATTCATTTAGTTCATATTTTAGATTCTTTGGGAATGCTGCTGTATCAAGTTAATTGCCAGAAATTTAAACTTTCAATTATTTATCTTTAACTTGATTTGATGATTCTAGACTTCTCGTTTTGGAAGACAGCTATGCTAACCACTATACCACCAATGCTTCAGCCAGACTTTACATTTTCTTACTGACTCAAAACTGACTTTTCAAGCACAGTGCTGTTATTAGGTATTCTTTTCAGAGAAGATGAAACTCACCTATTCTCCATTAATCATCTCTTTTCAAGTCTGCTGAGGTTGTTTTGAAATAGTTCTCCCTGTGCTCCTACTGGTCTTCTGATTCACCTCCATACAGACTTGCCTGCTTGCCTTGAGAACTATAGATGTTTTAAATTGCTTTGTTTCTGTGTGCCTCACGACTAAATGTTCTTTGGAGTACTTTTTCTATGAATATCATAGGCAAGATCTTCATGTTTATTTTGGCTTAGATAAAAGTAAAACGACGTCAACCAACTGCTGACTTCGGCGTCACCAGGACCCAGTGTTCCCATGTTGTGTGTGGTGCACTGTGCGGAGGTGGAGGGCCGGGCATAGGCCTCACGGTGCTCAGTGGATGCCATACCCACCCAGCCGTACCCTCAGCTCTGCTGTGCGTGGGGATGGATCTTTTTGTAGTAAGCTTGCGGAGGAGGGTCCTCTGAGAACGATGTGTTTTCATTTTAGGTCTTTATTATGTGTGGTTTGGGCCAGTGAGAAGGGAATGTGGCATTGTGCAAGGAATGATGCCGATAGGCAAGAGGGCTGGGAAGAGGAGAAAGTGCGTTAAGAAGGCAGAAAAAAGGGGATGGGATAGTTTTCTGGCTCCCTCAGTGTCCCTTCGAAATTGACACTGTGTGAAGGTACTCAAAGGGAAGGAATTAACCTTTATTAAAAATTGTTATTAAAGCAAGTATTAGGCCAAATGATTATTGTATAAATGTAGCAAAAATATTGTTGATTTTTTAAAATAAAGTATATTTGGAACTTATCATCTATAAGTTTTGGCTGGTTATATGTCAATAGGGATTTCAAGCTGAGTGAGATAAGGGGGCCTAGAATTCCATTAAGAGTACCTTTAATGATGAAAATCAAAGATTATACAAGTTTTCTTTATTTATCTTTAAAATGTATGATGTATTTGATAATTTTTTTCTATAAATGTTATTTGATGGGTGTAATGAATGTTTTTTAAAAAACTATGTTATTATTGGGTGCAATTAGCTGGGCTTACTAATATGATAAAGCCCAAATTCATGTATTACCTGATGTTTGGGATTATTCTATAGGAAGTCCCCAAGGATGCAGGTTGTGGGAATTATTGTTTGAATATCTGTGTCCCCACTGATTGCAATAATGGAGCATTTCTCCTTGGCTTTTAGATTTCCTCCTTCCTCTCCCCTGAAACCATATCCGAAGAAGCCCCCACGCCAAAGGGATGTTATTAAATTCCCAGACTGGAATGATTCTCCACCAGGCACTTTACAAGAGAACATCCCAGTGAGGCCAGTTGTGATGGTAAGTGGTGAGGCCAAAAGTTAGGGAACCTTATGGGTGGAACCATCTACAACTCCCAGGCTCGGGCCACTTCTTTCCCTATTTTTCTTCCTGACAGTATGGGAGGTACTGTGAACCAGGAACATGTTGTCAGTAGTTGTGGGACCAATTAACAAAGATAGGCTTTTTCAGTTTTTCACTCTTGCCCATTGACATTTTGACCAAATATATTGAAACTATTTACATAGGTTCTGTCAGGGCAGATTTCTGTTGAACTCTCTTTTCATGTCTATTCTATGACTTACTCTTTTTTCCTTTCTGTTTTCTCCTGAACTTTGTATAGTTGTTATCAGATGAGTGTTAGAGGGTAGGGCATGGTGTATGTTGGAATGACTTGGGAGACAATATGTGAACAAATTTAGCTTCTTTCAATCTTGGAAAACCTCAGCTAACTGTGAAATAAGAGTCCATTTCCTTGAAATGTCCATAGTAGGGTACTGTCAAGATTGAGATAATCATAAAAAATACGATTGAAGTTTGTAAGACAATTTTAAAGAATTTTATAAATAATAAGATTTTAATTTAATATAGTCCTATAAAACATGATGTCTACAATGTGTTTTATTTGCAAAGATATGACAAAGCCATTTTTAGGCCATGTAGTTAAAAAAGTAATTCTAAAGAGATTGCATTGTGTTTCACTTTGGAGCATACAATAAGCTTAGACTTTTATCAAAAATAGTTCAAGGACAAGAGTGATGCTATTGGGAATAGGGACTCCATAGGATGTGCAGATTTGTCAGGGTTTAATTGATGATAGAGATGGGTTGTGTTAAATAGGGGTATCTAACAGAGGTAATGTGCTTGGAACTTAGAGGAGGCCATATTTGGAAGTCCTTTATTTATTAGAAGGGTTTATTGAGTGTTCCTGTATGCCAGGCATTGTGCCAAGCCTTACAGAGACAGTAATCTATGCCATAGTTTTTGTTATAAAAAGGCTCACAGTCCAGGGAAGTGCACTATACAGAATTAACTGTTAGAATCATAGTGGACATAGTGTTATATGAGAACTCTGTCTAATTAGAAATAGTTAGTTATTGTTTAGTTGATAGTTTCTGTCCTGGAGAAAATTAAAATATAAGTTCTAAGAGCTCAGGTACATTTTTTTGAAAACACTCTGTCAGTAGAGCTGTTACTCAGCAGGCATTTTGTTCATTGTAAGGTCACCCTGTGTTATTTATACATGGAGATAAAAATTCCATATTAAATTAATGTGTTTTTACTGGCACTGATTTGCTGACTTCGCTGTGCTGGTCCCTGGCTCTGAGAAGCTGTAATGTTCCTGGCACTCTCACCCAGGAGACCCCATGCTCATTAGCTTTGCCTCAGTGACAGCCACTTCTATTTCAAATTACACATTTTTCAGGAGCTCTTGAGTGCTGTGCCAGAGTTCCCCTTTCACCAACTGCTTGACCCCCTAAACCTGTTTCTTCCCTGGCCATCTGCCCCTCATTTATTTTTCTCATGTAACTTTTGTCTTGCTTTGCTTGGGCTCCCTCTGCGATGACATGGTAGGGATTTGAGCTTCTTGCTTGTCACTTGAATTTTGCTAGCACTGGGACTCCTGGCTCTTGATGATAGTCCAGGGAAGAGTGGGGAAGCAAACTTGGTCTCTTCATCTGAATATTGATACAGTTCTTAGAATGATGAGGCTAACGGTCAGTAAATTGTCATTCATCTTCCTTAGGGGCCTTGAGGTTGTCATTCCTTTCTGTTGTATTTCTCAGTTTCAGCCTCCAGATTGCTTGTTTTGATCATATCTTGTCTCTTATATAGTCCTTATATAAAATAAAACCCGAACAGTACAGATTTGATGATTTGCTTTGTGTGGTGAGGAGCGATTATAATGTGAAGAGTAGAGTGTGGCTTTGGAGCCAGACTGTTGGCTTGATTCTTGGATTCCTCAGTTACCAGGACACTAGGATAACAGGGCCCTCTAAGGTAGGTCTGCTGTGGAAATCACTGTTTGTACCTAGGAAGTATCAATTACAGAACACAGGTAATCATTAAATACTGTTGCTATTTTTAGTATATTTCTTATGATTGTCTTAAGTAGAAAAGAAAATGAATTATCCATAATATCATCTAGAGAGAATTATTATAATTAATGTTTTTATTATTGTGGTTTTTTTTTTTTTCTTATGCATGTTTTTAACACAAAAATGAGGTCCTGGAGGCTATTTTGTAGCCTTTATTTTATATAACAATTTGTTATATCTAGTTTTCTATGTTGTTAAACTTGTTTGTTTTTTTGAGATAGTATCTTACTATGTACTTCAGTTTGGCCTTGAACTTGTAGCCCATGTCAGCTTGAAACTGGTGGTGATCCTCCTGCTTCAGTCTCCTGAGTGCGGGGATTACTGAACACTGCCATGGCTGGCTCATACTCTTAACCATCTGACCTCATTCTTATTGTCTGCATCATGTCTGATATAAAATTGATATGTTTTGTTTTTATAGGTAAGTATTTAAGTATACTCATGAGGTTTTTTTAATGTATTTGGTACAGGATCTCACTATGCAGCTCACACTTGTAGTGATCCTTGTGTTTTCAGCTTCCCCAGTGCTGGGATTATAGGCATGCACCACCATGCTCAGTCTCAGTAGCCAGCTCAGCATGCCTGGGGGTGGGGCCACTGCGGTAAAAGTGGTGCCAGGGGTTGAACCCTGGTTGCTGTGCTTGTCTAAACAGGTACTTAGACCACTGAGCTAACCAACCCTTTCTCATTAGATATTTGGAAATAGATTAGCTAGGCAAAGTGCAACAACCTCTGTACTGGACTTAAAAAACAAACCCCTGTTTTAGATATTTAAAAATTCACATAGTTATGTAGCCTTTGACTTTTTTTTTTTGTAATTAAGTAATTTTTTTGTGGTGATGGCGCAGCATGTGGTGCTGGGGATCGAACTGCAGTCCCTGTGCTTGCCTAAGCAGGCACTTTAGTCTTCTTAGCTATCTTGTTTGCCCCCATAATTGAGTAATTTTTAAAAACAAAAGCAAACCAAAAATTATGTCAATAATATAACCCCCCAAGATTAATAACATTTTTCTATAATATTACTTTTATTAAAAACTATTGATAGAAACTCTTTGGAAATGACTTCTAATATAATATTTTGGCTTTGAAGGCCATTATGAAAAGAGTTTTATGTTCGCTAACGTGTGTGTGTGTGTGTGTGTGTGTGTGTGTGTGAGAGAGAGAGAGAGAGAGAGGAGCTCCTGAGAGCACTGAGGTGGGAGAGCTGCAGGACTGCAGTAGACACGTTGGAGTGTAGCTTTTCTCCTTTGTGGGATGGTGATCAGGGCCCCTGCCCCACTGCCCATGGGGGTGGGAGTGTGGGGGGCTGCCCCGGGCTGCCCGCGGCATCCTCGCTTTGCTCTTCTGCCTCTTGTGGCTGCCTGGAATTGTGCCGCTTTCTAGCATTATACTGATCTGGTATTTGCTTGAACAAGATAGAGCACTGTTTTTTTTTTTTTTTTTTTTTTTTTTTTTTTTTTTTGGTGGGGGGATGTTTATTTAATAGTGTTGCAACTACTAAAAGCTATAAAGAAAAATGTAAAATTATATCCATTCATCACACCATGCACAGAAATAAGCTGCAAGCAGAACAGCGCTCTAAATATTAAAAAATATAAGTTATACAGGTACTCAAAGAAAATGCAGGTAAATACTTCCATCCGTTTTTCACACCAGGAAGACAATACAATATTTACGCATGTGAATCTGATTTATTTTACTAATGAGTATGATCTCAAGTTGCATCCATTTACCTATGAAAGTAAGATAGAGTACTCCTGAGAGTAATACACTTCTCACTTTAAACAAGCATTCGATTTAGTGCAAATTTAGATAGGTACTTCTGTCTTAATTTAGAATTATTAAATTTTTATTTCATTGCTACTTCACTGATTAGCTAGATAATGTCACGCTTAATGCCATAATTCTTTGGTGATTCATGAATGTTCATTTATAATATCACTTCATCTTAAGAGCCCCATTCTTTCCATCTGTGAGGTAAAGAAATTAGTTTACAATTCTAATCATTTTAAATCAAATTATGAGTAGCCAAATTAAAGACATTTCTCCAAAACTCATACAATCTTATTCTGAAATATCCCCTCTCTTATTGTCCCCTTTCTTCTGTCCCTTCTTGCGGCTATGAATTAGAATTCCGAGATGTGGTTCAAGCGTCACAGCATTGCCATCGGTGAGGTGCCGGCTTGCCGCCTGGTCCACCGCAGTCAGCTGACAGAGGCCCATGTGGAAGAGATATGGAAGTCCATGACCTTATCGTAGTATGTACATAGGATGTGAATGAGAAATTTTAGTAATTGTTGTCTATTGTGCAGTTTCACTACTTTCTGCAACTGTGGATAAAAATCTGAACTTTGTATAATTTATACCTATGCCCTGTACCAACATAATTTAACTGAATTCTAGGGATTTTCTATTGTCTTTTTTGTAACAGTTAAAAATAGAAATTTAAAACTTGTAAAACTTTCTGGTAATACTGTAATGTTTCACATCAGAAGCATAATACTTTGGTCCAAAGTGTTTGAGGTACATACTATAGGTATAATAAAACCTAACAGTATTAGAGCAATTTTTTTCTCACAAAATATTTCATATAGCAGTTTTTCACATCATTGGGTAAGTTAGTTTTTGTTGTTATAAAGTTTTTGCTCATAAAATTACTTTCTTAGAATTCAGGGTGTTATATAACCCTGAATATATAACCTTCAATGAATGAAGCAATATGTTAATGGTGAACAAAGGTATTTTTTTATCATATTCCATTTGTAAAACATTTTTCTCACAAAGATTGGGTAAAATATGTGAGAATAATGTATCACAAATGGATTTTATAGTTCCATGCTTTTAGTTAACGAATCGTTCTTTAAAAGTAATTAAATATATTACTTCCTGTTTATAGTTTACAGAAAATTCTTGGCCTGGATTCCTTAGAGGAAGTCTTAGACAGCAAGCTCATCAACCCCAAGTTCATCATCTACAATGTCTACAGCGTTAGCAAGAAGGGCGTTGTCATCCTGGATGACAAGTCCAGTAAGTGCCCAAACCCCTTGTTTTTGTTTGAGGCAACTCCCAACTGCGCGGAACCTGTGGAACCCTTTCTGATACTCTAAATGAGTTCCTCCTTGGTCATGTACTGCCATCTCTCACTTCCTAACACTGTTTTTTAAAGACATCTTCTAGTTCATTGTTTACATGAAGAAAATGGAATAGAAAGGACAGTATAAAAATCATCCCAAGGATAGTTCTTTATTTCCCTGGGAATTGAGACTCAGAAACATGAGCGTATTTAAGACCTGAGTGCGTGGGCCAGTGAGATAGCTCAGTGGTCTGAAGCACCTGCTTAGGCTAGCATAGGCAGGCATGCAAGGACCACATCCTGTGCCAGCCCTGCCCCCACAGTGGGCTGAGCCAGCCTCAAAAAAAAAAAAGACCTGAGTGCTTGATTTTGTTTTCAGGTGGGCCCTGGAGTGTGACTTAGGGTTCTGACTTAATTTTTCATGAAATTGTCTTATTGCCAGGTCACTGGGGTCATCTTGAGTTATATTACTTTATTTCCTTTTCAATAAGGTTGTTTTATTTTTCTTAAATATTTTGAAAAAAATAGTGGTACAGAGTCTCACTATGTAGCTTGAACTCATAGTGATCCTCTTGTGTTCAGCCTCCCCAGCACTGGGATTATAGATGCATGCTACCACACCCAGGGATGGGGCTGGCCCAAGGTTGCTCTTTAAATGTTGAAGGTGCTTTAAGTTTTTTCAATACCTTGTTTATAGATCAAGCCAGTTTACAGAGCAGGGGAGAAAAAGACACTTAGCAGCCACCTGACCTGGTTTTTGATTTGGAGAAATATAGTGAAGGTACTTAGAGGTCTACAATCCCCAGACTAATTTTTTTAAACTTCCTTTGTAAGGATAAGGGTGGGACCAGAGTGGTTTAAGCAATATGGTTTGTTCCTTTTGTTTTGTTTTTTTTTTTTTTGATTCCAGTCCTTGATGCTAAGAATTGACTGGGACTAAATGACATTTGAATGTGAGAAGATCGTCTAGTACCTTTTCATATTTTATAAAATATTAAATTCAGGGCTGGAGGCTCCTGCATAGTAGACAAGAATATATCAGAGAAAGGTGGTTTAGGCCTTGTTTCCTGACAGTAGCAGAACTTGTCTTTGAAAATAGAACTTTGCTTTTCTGAACCCCTCTATGAGGAATGTAGAGCAGTGGGATCAGCAACAGGTTTGTGGTGACTTCCCGAGTTGTTATGTGGATACCAACACATCGCATTAAGTTTTGGGTGATGAGGGTAATGGGGCCTTTGAAGTCCCATGGCCCTTCCACAATTTCCCAGCATAACAGGTTCATACCTGCAATGGCAGCCAGGTGAGCAATCATCTTATGTCTTGTTAAGTACTTGAGAAAGTGTGCAGACTTGCACAAGGCTCAGTTCCTCTCTGTGAACCAGGCCGGCAGCATCTTCCCACTTTGAGAGTCAAGAGGGGATCCTGACACCGGCCTGTCTCACTGTGGCCAGGCAGCGGCCACACAACTCCACACAGCTCTGCTGCACTTCTGCAGGGAAGTCTTTCTCCTGTCATTTAAAGGTTGTCCTAATGCTAATAGCTAAATGTTAATATGTTAGTGGAGCTTTCTAGGCCTAAAACATTCTGAAAATTGTAGCAAATAAAACATTCTGAAAATTGTAGCAAATAAAATGATACTTATGTTGAACCTACAGACTTTCCTTTTTCCTTTTTGTGGCCCTGGAGGTCAAGCCTGGGGCCCATACCTGTGATAGTGTATCCCACCATGAGCAACCTTCAGCCCTTACTTAACCCTTAGTTATGTTCTGGAAGGTGTCTGGTAAATTTGCTTTACAAATGTATTAGTTGTCTGATATTTTTCTTCCGTATTTTTTCTTTCTATAATTCTTAGAATTAATTGATTTCTTTGCTGATTTATTTTTCTGAAGCAGAATATCCAATGTTTATTTTTACTAAATCTTGAAAATGTACATTTTCTTCTTAGAGAAAGTTGTTGTAGTGCTTTATATAAGCCCACGATATAACACTGCTAAAGAAAGAGTTCTGTGTTTTAAATGTTCTGATATTTAAATTAGTGACATATTTCATGTTCCTTGGACAGGTAATACATTCTTACAATGCTATGTATATAATTCCTTGAGTTATGTAGAATTCAGTAAAATTTTTTTAAAAAATTTATTTGTATTTTAACTTGAAGAGTGGAAAATAGAAGCAAAAACAAATAGAAAAACGACAAGGTAACATACAACAATACATGTGTTACAGATTTTCAAAACATGGATAGCTAATAATAAAACAATCCAATACACATCAGCAGTCCACAATAGAAGTGGGTTATCCACAGAAGTTGTTGACTTGAGCCATTCACAGCTCAGTATGTTAATATGACTTTATATACCTCCATTTTTATACTTTTTTGCTGGATGGTTAAGACTGAGTTAAAGCAAGACTTACATAACAAGAAATGTAACTTTTGTATCTGATAAGGTCAGTCAGGTACCCTCAGGATTTATCCTGTAACCCTGTGTAAATCCCTTGTCAGTGTCAGCCTTGTGGATGCGTCACCGCCATTGCTTGACCAATTTGTTCTCTGTGGAAGCCTGAGAGAAAGTTTTCATTTCATGAGACTCTCCTTAGGCACACTATACATTATCAATCACATTCCTCTGTGGCCCCATAATCTCCTGGATCAGAAAATTTGGGGCTCTACTGAGTTTTATGATGTTATAGTACAAATTCTCCTATGCCCTGAGTCTTCGCTGACCTTGAAAGGCTAGGGCCAAAATGTTGGCTGACTTTGCCGCCTTTCTTTTTGTCCAATTTTTGATCTGCAAACTTAAGTTGTTAACCCTCCAAAAGAGAAGTTTATTATTACCCTGCAACATATGCAGTTTACCCATACTATTAGTCTAAATATCAGACATCATAGGCATAACATGGAACATGTATTTTCCATCAGATATTGAGATACTAAACTCTAAGTCCATACAGAATATGAAGAAGAAAAAAAGCTTTTTTTTAAATAGGAATGAACACTTAGATATATTTACATAGATATTTGAAATCCATCCATATGTAGCATAGTAGCATTGTAGCAGGACTGTCTTGTCACTTTTTTTTTTTTTTTTTTGTCTTGTTTTTCATTTACTACCCTTTAAAAAAGGGCAGTATAGTAATAGCTGGCACATCATAACAAGAAGTACGTATTTAGAAGACCAGAATGACAGGCATTTGGAGTGTGACCCTTCTATTAAATTCAGTGCAATTGCTTGTTTCACAGGTATCCGCATATATAGTTAGTTGGGGTAAGAATCCTACCACTTAATTGCTAGTTTCGAAAATCTCCTGACGTCTCTCAGGATCATTGTCTTACCCATCTAGTTTGTATAAGTGAATAGTCTTGCCTCTGTGATGTTTCTCAGCGTTTCTCCTTGCCCTCTCCTAAAATATTTCTTTTAATGCTTTTTTTTTTTCTTTTTTGCTGTAGAAGAACTTCCTCATTGGGTACTGTCAGCTATGAAGTGTTTGACAAATTGTAAGTACTAATTATCTGCCAGTTTTAGAAAATGAACAGAAATTAGTGCCCTGAATTAGAAAATATCTCTGCTCAGTGGCCTGAACATTGATTTGACACCTGTGAGACTGGCAATTAATTGTTTTGGGATTGCTGTGCTTTTAGTGACAAATTTATGACTAAGTGGAAGGGCTGTGAGTTATAAACAATTTATTTCTTGTTTTTTATGACAAGGTCTTACTCTGTAGTCAGGCTGGCATTGAGCTGCCTGTATAGCTCAGGTTGGCCTTGAACCCATGGTCCTCTTGCCTCAGCCTCCTGGAGTTATTTAGTTGGTTGGTGGTGGCCATGTTTCTTAGAGAAGCTACTTGGAGACTCAACTCAGAAGACTAGTTTCTTATTTTTAAGGTAGAACTGACATGTACAATGAAGTATATAAGTTCTTGAATTAGTAGACACCAAATCATTGAGTTAATGACATTTAGTTTTGGTTGATTATAGAATGAAAGTAACTATTCAGCTTAATATGGGTAATCTTAGTGGATTTATATGGAAAATAATTATATACTATCATTTTGAATACTTACAGAGCACCATTAGTTTGTGTGAAGCCCAAATATCTCGGGTTTAGCTATTAGAATTTTCATTGGTTTTTGATTACTGTTGAACAAACTTTGTGATATAAAGTACTATGGCTTTAGCCTGGGAAATGCTTTTCATTCTTCCTGTTCCAAGCATTTGAGGTAAATTAAATTATATCTCCAGCCAGAGTTGGCAATGATAAGCTGGGAAGTATAAATACAAAGTTAAATTGCCCATTTCTGAACTCCTGGCAAGATCTGGAGTTGGGCCAGCTGCAAATGAATGTAGGAGGCCAGTATAACATGCCTAGCCCACAGTGTTGTAAATGCATCAAGGTGTGTTTATAGTGTTTGATTTTCAGTAATGAATAAAATGTAGTAAGGAATACAGTTTTCTTTACATGAGATGTACTACATGTATAATGCTACAAGAACTTCTGAAGAATGTTTATTTTATTATGTTTTTTTTTCTGTATTTAGGAGAAGATCTACAGGGTCTACAGGGTCTCATTATACAGATTGGACTCAGTGATTCTACTGTTTTCAGCCTCCCAAGCACTGGGAGTACAGGCATGTGCCATAGGACCCAGTCGCAATTGCTATTTCAGTGTGCCCTGCGGGCTGGGCCCACACAGCTTGCTGGGTATCGAACCTCTCCCGCTGCGCTCTGCCTAAGCAGGCGCTTTAGTCCACTGATCTATCAGGCCGGCCCTGAAGAATGTTTAGAATAAATGAATTCCAATAGAAAGGAAAGATATGGTAATTCCATAATGGTTATGATATACAATGTGGTATTCTATCCAGTAGAAGATGTTGAAAGCAGGGATTATGTATCAAAGGGAAGGTAGCCAAAGGACAAGATGAGCCTTTGTGAAATTCTGTTTCCCAAAATTCTTCTTGACTCTCAAAAGTCATCAGAGTCATGATTTGTTCCTTGTCTATCTTATCCTTACTGGGTTCATATTTCCACAATAGTCATCTACATTGTAATAAAAAAGATAGGCTGAAGCTATGACACTTTGAAAGTTGTTTGTCTCTTTCATAAGTCTGCAGCTTACTTCTTTCTTTAATTCTCCTTTGCAGTTGTAAACCATGTGCATGTGAGCCTAAGACTTTAGTTATTGGCCAGTCTTACTCATTGCTGGCCACAGAATGAAAGATTGGTGCTAAATAAATCCAAAACTAGTGTAATGGGGTTCTCTTGTGTGTAGGCAGCAAGAATGTGAAGAAAAAAAAAAAGGAAAAGAAAATTTTATTTATTCATTTATTTCTGTGGTACTTAGGACCCTGTGCTTGCCAGGCAGGCGCTTATTCTACTGACCTATCTTCCCAGCCGAAAAAGAAATTTTTAAAAAGCTGAAGCATTTCTTTTCCAGAATCTATCAGTAATAGTAATAACATGAAAAAACCTGAAGTCAAGAAAAAGGTCTTAAGGTTCAAGGTGATTAAGAAAGAAAAGATCTTTTAAAAATATAAACTATCATAGAGCTCACTGCATACTTTTGGCTTTTGTGAAAACCTTAATTTCTACATATTTTTAATAAGATTGATAGTTACTCATGAAGGATCTAACGGCTTGCAGTGAGCCCACACTCATCTGGGTAGGGGTTCATTCTAAGCACTGCCTTGCTGCTGAGGCACATCAAACTGGTTACTTCAGTGGCTAAATGTGGGCTTGATCAACAGGAAGCGGGCTAAAATGGTGGCCACATCTGCTAATTTATGGGGTATCATGCAAATATTTCATTATGGAAGCCCACAATTATTTTTATAAGAAGAGAAAAGATTTTTTTTTTTTTTTTTCCTGTATTTAGGACAGGATCTACAGGGTCTCACTATGTCGATTGGACTCGTAGTGATTCTTCTGTTTTCAGCCTCCCAAGTGGTGAGATTACAGGCGTGCACCACCACGGCACTCTGGGTATTAAACCCCAGCCTCATGCTCTGCCTAAGCAGGTGCGTTAGTCCACTGAGCTATCTGGCTGGCCATGAGAACAGAATTTTTGAAAGAGTTTCTTAGGGAGTCCAGAGAAACCTACTTCCTGATGTCCCAGTGCATTGAAATGGGAAGGCCCAGAATGTTTTACTGTGCTTTTTTATAGGGTGGCTTGCTCTTTTTTGTTCCTTCCAGAAATTGTGTAGGGAGCCTTTCCTTCCAATTTATCTTGGCCATTTCTGTTCTGGGGATAGAAGTCTGCTGAGTGCTGCTGGTTAATCTTTTGCTGGCTTGGAACTGGCCCTGGCATGTCTTTTCTTTCATCTATGGTGTAATAAGAATGAGGAAGGCTGGCTAATATGCTCCTTGGGGCACCCTTGCCATTTTTCTTAGGCAGGTCCAGTTTGTCAGCTTGCTATGGATCTTTGCTCCTAAATGGTCTGTTGCTACCCAGTTTGTGGAGAGCATTTCTTATTTCTCTTTGGACCTAGCTGGTAGGTCCTTCTTTGCTTTGCTGGTGATGGAGGACATGGTGGGCTATTTCAGTGATCTGAGGGCTGTTTAGCTTTGCAGTCTGGCTCTGAAGGACAGCCTGTCACTTGATGGTTGGTCGAGAATCAACTACAGAGTTTAGAATTGTAATGAATTAGCAAGGCAAGATGTACAATTTCCTTTTGGGTTATCTTTTTTAAAAGTTTACATTTTTATTAGTTTAAAATAGTTTAGATGGGCTGGGGAGATAGCTCAGTGGCATAAGTACCTGCTTGGCAAGCACAAGACCCTGAGTTTGATCCCTGGTACTACATGCCCAGGAACTGGGCATGGTGGTGCAGGCCTATAATCCTAGCAGTAGAGAGGCTGAGACAAGAGAATCATTACAAGTCTGAACTACATAGCAAGACCCTGTACCAAAGGAAAAAAAGTTTAGAGGAAGAAAATGATCATTTTACTGAATTCTATGTAGGACTTTTACATAAAATGATGAAATAATGAAAACCTATAAAATTGGCTTTATAATTTATGTGTTGTATATGTGAGCAAATTGTTATGTTGTTCCACTTTATCAAGACTGGGAAAATATTGAACATTTTCAAGAAACTTAACCATTGTTTATATTTAATAAAAGTGCATTCAAAAGAACATAAAAAGTGGATTAATTTTAACATGAAGATATGCCAGTACTTTTCCTCATTATTTTATAGTAGATTTCAACTTAAAGTATGTTTATATAAGCAAAGTATATGATGTCAGTTTATACAGTGTCACTTTTCCATTACAACTTTTCTGTGTATCAGAACTATCAGAATGTCCATCTTGATGACCTTACACCCCACATGTACACACAGATCATAACAGTCAGTGATAACTGTATCATTAATGTTTCTTTTTTGCTTTTTTTCTCTTTACACAAAATAGGGCCCAACTGTTCAGATTTGAAGCAGCCAATGCACTTGGGATTTGAAAAAGATATTTTTAAAACGATAGCAGATTATTATAATCACTTGAAAGAGCCGCTGCTTACATTTCACCTTTTTGATGCTTTTGTCAGCGTACTGGGTAAGTTGGGTGACCTAACATTGGAGATGTTTAGTCATTTGCATTTTTGCTCTCTTCAGACTTTCACTAGTCAAAGCTCATAGCATTTTTCAAAGGTAAACTCCCAGTGTGCTTGGTAGAACTGGATTCCTGCTATATGAAGGAGTAAAAGAAAATAGGTTCTATTACGAAGCTCAAAACAAGGACCAGAGGTTTTTATTTCTAAAGAAAGAACAATGTGTCATTTCCATACAAGGATGTAACTTCATTGGTAGAGAAGAATGTAAATTGACATTTACTGTGCATGACTAAATCTATTACCCTGGGTATGACTTCATGAATAGTCAAGTGTGGGGGTTGTTTTCATTAAGAGATCTAATTTCTTTTTATAGAAGAAACAGAGTTTTGTGAAACAATTTGTTATTTGAGACATGTTAAATAAAATAATCTTTTAAAAAAGCATGGTGGAAAGTGTGGGGGAAATAAATATAATTGCAATATTATGCGTTGGGGCTGGGGAAATAGCTCAGTGGAATAAGTGCTTGCCTGGCAAGCACAAGGTCTTAAGTTTGTTCCCTGGTACTGAAAAAAAGAAAAGAAAAGAAATAGTTATGGAATTGTTTGGGCTGGCCAGATAGCTCAGTGGACTAAAGTACCTGCTTAGACAGGCACAGGGTCTGGGGTTCGATCTCTAGCATGTTGTGCTGATCCTGACCCTGGGGTGCACTGGGATGGTGACTAAGAGCAGGTAGCATGGGCCTGTAATCCCAGCACTTGGGAGGCTGAAAGCAGGAGAATCACTAGGAGTCTGATCTGTGTAGTGAGACCCTGTAGACCCTATGCTAACTACATTTAAAAAAAATCTGTCTTACTGTCTGTCTGTCTGTGTCTATCTGTGTATCTATCCATCTATCTCACTCCTTAGAAATCAGAATTTTCAGCTGGCTATTGTAATCTTTCAATTAGTTTTGTTGTTGTCAAAAGTTTTGCTTTAAAAGCCTAGTGTTTTTGTGGCTATTACCCTCTGTTATGGAGATTTACCCTCTGATATGTAACAATTAACATGCTTTTATTTTTGAGCATTTTGAGATTTAACTGCTTTTTTTCCCCTTCTTTATTTTCTCTTGTATCTATTCTGCCTTAATTTTCTTTGTAAACAGTGTGGATGCTCTTGTAGTACCCTAGCACAGTGCCAGTTATATATCATTAAGTTACCTGATCTCATACAGTACTTTAGATTTCAAACTTCTTTTGTTCTCTGATAGCAAACATAATAGTTATAAATCATGTACACAGGAGTGAGTTTTCAGACAGATCAACATTGGAAATGAATGGAGGTCTGTTTGGCCTACTGCTGAGTTGAAGACAGCTGGTTCTTAGTACTTGAAATTGATTGGGGGCTTGTGTACTTATGAGTATCCTGCCTAACACAAATACTTGCTGCTTAGTGTGCTTATTGGTTGAGTCCATAGATTTCTATTTATTCACTTATTGCCATTATACATTGGTAAAAGAAGAGTTCTAAAGATCAGAAATCACTTGCTATGGAGGGCTGTGTGGCACATGCCTGTAACCTCAGCACTCTGGAGGCTGAGGCAGGAAACTGCAAATTTTAGCCCAATGTAGGCATTTTAGTAAGTTCTAAGACTATCTCAAAATAAAAAAAATTAAAAAGGGCCTGAATGTAGCTCAGTGGTTTAGTCCCTAGTACCATTAAAGTGCCATAAGATTTTCATCTAATTTTCCATTTTTAAGATATTCTGTGGTAACATTTTTTGGTTTGAATGTGGAAGGACTTAGAACTTATAAAAATGCAAATTCTAATTTGAATCAGTTATATTTTGTAATCACTGGCCTGTTCCAATTGTGTATTTTCATTTGAATAATTAAAGTGAACTGTATTTTCCAATTAATATGTCACCCTCTAAAATATCCATGGAGGATTTGACTTAGAGAAGGATACAACTCATAGTTCTCAGTGTATATAAATAAATAAATTACCCGGATGTGGAACGTATTGCTATTAGCTACCAGCAAGAATAGATGATTGTCCAGCAGTACTATATTACCTTCACTTTACTTTATCAAGTCCTTCTCAGGTGAGTATGTGAGATACTTTTCATGGTAACTTACATTTTTTATATTCTCAGGTAGTGAAGGAAGAAAGTTTTTTAGGGTGTGGGAGGCCATAGTGTGTTTATCTGATTAAGAAAGAGCTCGTAAAGCAATCCTTTTCAAGTTTGTGGGAAAAGCTAAATTATGTAAGTAGGTTGAGTTCTTCTGGTAGACTTGACTTATTCCTTAAGTTTCTGACTTTAATTGGAATAGGATGACATTAAAGTATTTTAAAGTAAGTAATCACCCTGTTTTGTATAGAAGCTAAAATCGACAGCATTTTCCATGGAACTAGTTTTCCATTTAGTTGATCTTTTGTGCTTTTTTCTCTTAATTCTTGTGTAGATGGGCTTGATGCCAGAGCTTAATCCCAAGAACAGTTAGTTTAAATGCATGAAACAGGGCATTTAAAAGTTTTTACAAACAAAAACCCAAAATACTGTCTCAATTAATTTTCTCTTGTTGCTGGGACTAAATACCCATCACTCAAAATTAAGGAAGAAAGGTTTATTTAGTTCACAGTTAGTGGAAGTTTCAGTCCATACATGGTAGAGGGCAGCAGCTCATGGCAGCAGAAAACAGTAAAGAGCAAAGGGAAGGGCAGCTTCTGCAGCACCTAGCAAGTCCCTGTTCCCTCTCTGCATTGTAATGCAGATTATGCATCTCAGGGCAGTTGTAACACTCACACCCATAATCCCAGCATTAGATCATGAATTATATGAGACTTTGGCCTAGGTACAAACCATAACACCAGTCAAACAAAACTGGAACAAAAAACGGCATTTTTTGGAGATGGGAGGCCTGTTCTTTACTGACAACTTAAAAATGATTTTAATGTGGTACAGCGTTCTGCTCAAACAACATGATTGCCCTAGTGCTTGATTTCCTTTTCTGTTTCCTTTTATTAAGAGTGTGTGGCTGGGTCTTGCTTGTTAGGAGTGACACAGAGATGCATCCTTCACTCTAGGGAGCTACTGCGTCCTGCAGTGCTGTCATTTGGCACAGATGGGGAGCAGCAGGTGGGTGGGAGCAGGGTGGGGTGTTTTAGAGGTTTAGAGACTCTGGTGTTGATCTGTAGGCCAACTTTGGGTCAGCTAAGCACAACATAAACATACTTAGTTTGATATGTATGTTTTATAAAGGAAAATCATGCACAAGTTATTTATGGATTTTTCAGAAAAGCTGTAAGATTCGCAGCTGTGGGCTTGAGTTTCCAGTGGTACAGACTGTTGCAGTAGGGTGACCAGTCCCTCCATGGGCAGGAGCAGGTATATCAGGGGTTAGAGCTCCAATTTGCTATTCCTTAATGCTTTTCAGCCTTAGGACAGGTTCATTTGCCTTCTTTCTCTCATTTATTCCACTTGTCTGTTGTGGGAAGCTGGGCTTGAGACCTGGTTTATTTGCGGGTGGGCTGGAAGGCTGAGATAACAGCTCTTTATTATTCCTTAATGCCACTGATACTCACTAGACTGATCATGCACTGTACCACTCGACTCTTTGGAGATCATTTACTGGGTTTTTAAGCCTAGAAATATTGATAAGGCCGTATTTTTGCTCACTGGCTCTTTTGTCTAGTGACTTTGAAGAGAACCTATGGGGCGGTATGCCATTTTACCTTATTAGCTCTGTTCTTACATTGGTCAGATTATCTCAGGGCCCTTGTCCCCTGATAATTCTTTTCCAACTAAGAAGAATACACATGTTGGATGGGGGCTGTAGTTCAACATCACAGCACTGCTTGCCTGGCAAGCGCAAGGTCCTGAGTTCAATTCCTGGTACAGGGAAAAAAAAAAAGAATACATATGTCTACATAGTATGTCTACTATACAAAGACTTATACAAGAATAAGCAGCTTTATATTATTAAAAATTTGAGACAGTGTGTATCAATAGGTAAACGTGGAAACATTTTGTCCTGTATCCATGAGTAAAATTTTATATAATTATAAAAATATACTGATACGTAGAACAAAATTGAATCTTAAAAATATACTGAGTAATAAAAGCCAACCTCAAAAGACTACATAGAGTCTGATTCCATTTTATAAAACTTTACACAGACAGAACCGATTAGAAGTTTCCTGGGTGATGATGAACCTTTTAGAGACCTACTCCCCAAACTGCAACCCAAAGCTACTTAATTATTACCAAGTGCCAAAACTTCAATTACATCTCACTATTGAGGTTTTAGTTTAGGAAAAATAGCTTGTACATTAACATCTCTTTTTAAAAAATATATTTAGTACAGGGGCTACAGGGTCTTACTATATAGATTGGACTTGTAGTGATCCTCCTGTTTTCAGCCTCCCAAGCACTGGGATTACAGGCCTGCACCACCATGCCCAGTCTCAATTGCCACCTCAGTGTGCCCCAGGGGTGGGGCCAGCATAACATGCTGGGGATTGAACCCTGGCCAGTGTGCTCTGCCTAAGCAGGCACTCTAGTCCACTGAGCTATCTGGTTGGCCCAACAACTTTTGTCTTAATAGCAGGATAACAAAGCTTTCAGTGATACCAGCTGCTTTTTATTGAAAGGTAAAAGTTTGTATTTGGCTTGCTTTAGCACAGTTAATGTAATCTTTACTGCTATGTGTCTACTGATAATTTGTCACACCTTGGCTTGTATTCTGTTAGTTTGAGAGCAACACACACAGCATTTTGATAAATATATATACCAATGTCACCTTCACAAAGGAGTCTCCTGGGGCCCCTCACAGCCAGGCATGTGCTATAGGTAATCTGTGTGTTTTTTGTGTCACATCTGATGTAATTTAAAGTTGAAAACAGCTGCTCATGAGCAGAGGCTGATCCAGCGAAGTCAGAAAATCCATTGCCAGTGCTTTCATTAACTTAAAATTACGTAGCAGAGACTTCCACATGTTCAGGATCTATTTTCAGAACCACCAACTCTGCTCTCCTTTCTCATCCCTTCATGCTGTCTTCTCTGTTCCCAAGTTTTGCATGCAGGTCTTCTAATGTACTTCTCCAGATAGAGCTTTCTTGAAATCTCAGTAACTCACTTTCCAGATTTGTAAACTCTCACCAGTATAAACTGGGAAGATCAAGTTTTTCAAATTTGGCTTTAACTGTAAAAACAAGAAAATAGGGTTTTCTCCATCTCACAGAACTATAAAAATTTCCTTTTTAAAATTCTCCTTTATAGCTCCTATTAAAAGTTTCTTAATAGATTTCCTGTTGACTTGTAGGATTATCTGCAAATGTAGAATGTTTTAGATTTGGGAAATATTTCAGCTGCCCACTTTCAAGGTGAGCCACCTGGCTCATGTGTGGCAGCGGGCTCTATGTAGCTGCTGTGGCCCATGTGCCACAGGTTCACCCCGATGGTGGAGGGATCGGGAGGCCTGGCTGTGAGGGGCCTCGGGAGACTCCTTTGTGCAGGTGACATTGGTGTATGTATTTATCAAAGGTCACTAAACCATGTATTTTACATGAGCACATTTTTTTTTAAACACGGAATTATATTTAAATTATAAAACAATATGAACAAAACATTTTAAAATAATATCAATTATGTGGCAACTCATCACATCATTGCAAAAGACAAATTTGACCTTAATAAAAGTTTAATGCTATGAAAAACTTAGGTTGGACAATTTGTTCATATGGAAGTTAAAACATGTTTTGAAAAGAACTTGGCAATAAAACCAGCTTTATCCTGAAATAATTGTGAATAAAAACAACATGAAATCCTGGAGCTATGTAGGTAGGAGTGACCTGACTGACTGTGTGCTTCCCTTTGCTGAGAGACAGATGGGAGGAACCTCAGGAGCTTCCAAAAGCATAGAGGGGGGCAGACGCTGACAGGGACCCTGCTGCAGGAGATGAGCGACTTTACCTGATCAGTTCTGGCAAAGTCACAGGTGCAAATGTCATCTAAAAACAAGTTACATTCTTAAAAAGCAGTCACGACTGTGAATAGAATAGCGGTGGAGACTTTCCTGAGCTAAACTACTTGGTACACGCTAAATGAGTACATCTAAAAAATTATTTAAATTCATTTTTCTATTGAAATTTAGCTAATGTATAAAACACAAAAATTACATATTTTTGAGTTATCACATAATGTTTTGATTCATATCTACACTGTACAATGTTCAAATTAAGTTAAACACACCCATCTCTCAAACATTTAGCATTTCTAGCCATACGTCATGTATTGCTGTGACATCACGACCATTGGTCACCCTCTCCCCATCGAATCCACTCCACCTCGACCTCTGGTGACCACCATACCATTCTCAGCTTCCATGAGATAAGCTCTTAGGTTCCTCATGTCAGTGAGATCATGAGGCATTTGTCTGTGTTGGGCTTTCTTCACTAGAAATAATGATCTCCACTTTGATTTTTGTGGTTGTAGATGACAATTGCATTTTTGTTTGTTTTGGAAATATTTTTTTTAACATTTTATTGTTAAGAGAATAGAAAAATAATAGATAAGACATGTATCTTGCTGTCTTAAGTGTAGTTGCTTAGATTACCAGATATAACCATGTAAAATTGGTCAGAGTAAAAATTTTAAGCATTAATTGCTACCTTCAAGAAACCAGTAGGACTTAATAGAGGAATCATCTTAGCTATCCTGTGTATATACATGCATGACTTTTCTCCCTCCTTTTTTATGGCTGGATAATATTCAGTCATTGTACACATGGCCACATTTTCTTTTTCCATTTATTAATAGGTACACACTTACTGTGTTACCATTTCTTGGCTGTTTTCAGTAGTGTGGTGATAAATATGGGGATATGGATGACCCACAGACAGTTGGGTCATTTTAAAGAGGTGAGTTTATTAACTATGAGCATGACATCCTATGTCTGACATGATGTGTTTAAAGCTGAGGTGGGGAAACATGTGGATTCTTCTTTCTTTTGGAACAGTGCTAAGAAACTAATAGCTCGCTTTGGTGTGATTAAAACTAACAGCTGGAAACCACCCACTGTATTTTTAAGAGTAAAAGAGAAAACAAAGAAAGTCTTATAAAAATGTAAATTCCCCTAATCGCTTATCCTAGAGGTATAGCAGTGAGTGCTTCTGTAAGACTGGAAAAATGAAGTTGCAACACTGTTTGTGGTTAAGTTTCACAGGCCCTATGACTTAGGTGACTGGATGGAGTATGTATGTAAGTAATCTCGGCGGGGGGGGTGGGCACACAGGAGTGTGTTGGTCCTCACAGAACATCGGATCCATTTATGCTTAGGGTTCCAATGTTTTGAATTTTTGTATGAAATTCATAAATGTTACCTAGAAAATTCAAGAGACAAGAATTTAAAGAGAATAATTTTTTTTTATAAGTTCCATTTTAATATATGTTCCAAAAAATAGAACACTGGGCATAAAAGGATTAATAGAAAAGATGACACTACAACTATAACGTACATATATCTTCCTTCTGCTTTGGGATTGGCTCATGTCATTTTTGAGGAAAGTTGAATGTCTTCTCTCAGAGTGTTAGCTGAAGTACTCAGATACTTTCAGAGGACAGTGGCTGTTCTTGTAGATCTTACATTTGATTCTTCATGACCATAGTGAATCATTAGTTGTGCCTGGCCCTGGGAGTCTGTGGTATCATCTGGATAGAGTTCGATCACTGTCTTCCATGTTGCTTGGCTTAAGATGAGCTTTTTTTTTTTTTTTTTTGTGGAACTGGGGATTGAACCCAGGCTCTTGCACTTGCCAGGCACGTGCTTATTCTACTGTCATCTCCCTGGCCCCAAGGTGAACTTCTTGAGAACAAGATTCTTTTTTTTAAAAAAAATTTAGTAGAAGATCTACAGAGCCTCACTACACAGATCAGATTCATAGTGATCCTCCTGTTTTTCAGCCTCCCAAGTGCTGGGAGGTGCATGCCACCCTGGTGCTCCAGGGACAGAGCTGGCACTGCAAGCAGGGGATCGAAATCTGGTCCCTGTGTCTGCCTAAGCAGGTGGTTTAGTTTGCTGAGCTATCTGGCTGGCCCAAGAACAAGATCTTTTTTTTACTAAATTTTCAGTTCTCAGGTCCAAGTAGAACATAGTTTATTTTAACCTCTTTATAAAAGTCTGTTGGATGAATGTATTAATGATTTCCAAGTGAGTATTTCCAGAGTTGGTTAGTCTCCTGAATTCCAATGCTGTTGTCTTTCACCTGCTTATTGAATATTTCCATGAGTCTATTTTCTATCTTTCAGAAACCCAAACTGCTTCTTTCCAGGACAGTGTAGCAACCCTGTCTGGCACCAGTGATTTTGAAGAGAAGTGCTATAAAGCTGAAGGTTTTCAGTTTTTCTGTCTGTAACTGCATTATATTAGCTCCCTGTTTCAAAGTATGTTTTATTTGGATTTTATAAGGTTCACATCATGCTTTCACACTGAGAGCAATGTTGAAATCAGACCATGGCTCTCAGAAGTGAAGTTGAATGAAGACGGATCAAAGGACATGCATTTAAACTGTGCATGTGGCTTCTGTAGCCAGCAGGCCTGTTGAGAGGACTGCGGGGTTTAGTAGAGCATGGAGTCCTCACCTGAGTGTTGTCTTGTATTATATGTCTTCCAGCTTTTTGTGACAAGAATGGAAACCATCCTTTTACCATTGAGGTTCATAGACTATTCATCATTTGTTCTGAGCGCACATGTGACTTTTATTCTCTCAGACCTTTTACCAATTCTTTGTGAGGAACTTTTCCCCTACAGACTACAGTCATTTTCCTACAAGACCAAATGCAGACGTGCAAACCAGGAAAGTAATGCCGATTGATTATGATTAGATTCCATTCAGGTTTGTTAATCATCCCAGTTTTCACTTTTGGCTTGTTTACTGTTTCCTCATGCTGAGACTGAGGTTATAAGTGGCAGGTTTCAGTGGACAGGAAGCTGTGTTTCTGGCACTGCATCCCATCAGGGGACTCTCAGTCTCCATGTGTCCTATTACAGTAATTTAGTGGGCTCTGTCAAGCTACTTTGTGGTGTAATGTACAACTATTTATACCTTTGAAAAATTCTCCATTAACCTTTCAACTTAATTATTTATACCAGCATGGACTTCATATTTTATTCATTGGGTGATGTGTGTGTGTGTGTGTGTGTGTGTGTGTGTATGTATGTGCGTGCGCACATATGCACATTGCTGGGGCCTTAATATGTTAGGCGAGTGCCCTGAGATACATGTCTGCCCTTGGCTGTAGTTCTATTTGATGCTCAAAGTGCCTTGGATTTGACCAGTGAGGAGGCCTCTCCAGGGGGCTGTGCTTGCTTCTGCCTCACCCCCATCACTCGTGGGGCACTTTTTCACTTTCTAGCCATGCAGGTTTATCTCGTACCTTCTTTTTCCAGTGCTGGAATCAGCCATTTCTTCAAGAATTCTTGCTTTCAAATTGGTCAAGCAATGGCTGTGACTCATCCACATGGCTGACACTGACAAAAGATCTACAAAGTGTGGTACAGGGTTTCAGGATAAATCCTAAGGGGACTTGACTGATCTTGTGAGATACAAAAGTTACATTTGTTGTTATATAGGTCTTGTTTTATCTTGGTCTTAATTATCCAGCAGAAAAGTATAAAAACTAGGTACAAAAATTAAAGCCATATTATTATGCTGAGCTGTAAAAGGCTCAAGTCAACAACTTCTGACATTGCCAGTCATATGGACTACTATTATGGACTAGTGGACTATATTGGAATATTTTGCTGAATTCATGCACCTACAGTATTTAAATGGCAATGAAATACCCTTCTCTGATAAAAGGGGATACAAATGAATGATCGTTTTGTATCTGTATATTCAAAATAGGATCGATATACAGCTACATTCTCTTAATTCAATGAATAAAAAGATTTGTTCTAATAGTGTTTGGACAGGATATCATGTCTACATCTAGTACAGCGAATAACCACTAAGATAACAATGGTCAATTTATTAATTGTTGAAACTATCCTACTAATCAGCTTTGAAACTATCTCATTATTATTTTGTTTCTCAATAAAATTATTAAAAAGAAAAAAGAATTCTTGCTTTCTTTAAAAAGAGATTAATTAGAAGCCACAATCTAGGTGCATGACGTACTTGTTACTGGAGTGTTTCTCCTGGAAGAAAAATAGAATTGTCAAGCAGCACTTTAGAAAATAATGTTGCAATGTATTTTCTAGATTTCCACCCGAAGCACTATTTGGATGTGATTAAACTGGCAGAAAAGAGAGCGATGCCCAGCCAGCCTTATGCCTGCCACGTTGATGACACCACAGTGTGTCTCTGTACGCAGAATTGTTAGACGGCCTTGGCTTCGTATTGTTACTGGTTTCTGGCTGATTGTTTTCCAGAGCTATTTCAGCAATGTTCACATCCACTAGCAGTCTTCTTACATGCCTGTTTCCTTACCAGTGATTGCTTTTCCCATCAGGGTTTTTCATTTCTCTAATCTGATGCATGTGACAAGGAAGTTCACTGCTTTTTATTGGTCATGTGGATTTCTTGGGTGGAATAATTTCTCTATTACCCTTTTTTATTTTTATTTTAAAGAAAAAAATAAAAGCCAAAATTCAAAAATAATATCATAGGAACAATATGTAACCATTGATAACAATGGTTAATATATTGCATATTTTTATCTTTAAGTTAGGTACTCAAAGTACCTAATTTTAATAAGATGAGATCTCAGTTGTTGAGTCTTTGTGATAGTTCTCATATGATCTTTACTTTGTATTGTCTAAGCAATATTAGAACAAACCTAATCTTTTCAGTGAGCTAAGAGAAATTTGTACTATCTTACCTATTGTATATATATGTATAAAACATATAAAAGTAATATTTATTGAACAATATATGTAATGTATATATGTTTTTCTCCTTTTGTTTTTCTCTTTTCTCCATTTCCCATCCCAGCTTTTCCTTCAACTCAAAGTTTCTTCCCATTTTATAATATCTATTGTGCATTTTGGATCTTATTTACTCTTTCAACTTCTTAAACTAGGGAGATAATATGTTTACACATGTGTCTGGTTTACTTCACTTATGAGTAGTCTTGAGTTGCATCCATTTACCTATGGAAGTCTCCAGTTTATCTTTCTCTATGGCTGAGTAGTACTCCATTGTATAAAAAGACCACATCTTTTTTATTCATTCTTCAGTTGATGGGCGTTTGGCTTGTTCCCAAGACGTTACTATTACAAATTATGCTGCTATAACCATAACCATATATATATATATATATGTATATATATAAAACCATATATCACTGTGGTAGGATATTTTTAGTTCTTGGGAAGACACCCAGAGAAGGGATATCTGGGTAAAATGGGACCTCCAGTCTTAGTTTTTGAGGAATTTTCACAATGATTTCCACAATAGTTGCATCACCCTGCACTCTCACCTACAGTGGGGAAGGGGTTCCTTTTTCCTGAGAGCCCTGCCAGCGTTTGTTATTGGTTGAGTTCTTGATAATAGCCATTTTTTCTGGGTGAAATGAAATCTCAGTGTATTTTAATTTGCATTATCTTGAATGACCAGTGGTACTGAACATTTTTTGATATATTCACTTGCTGTTTGTATTTCTTCATTGAGAAGTGTGATTTCAACCTGGATGCCTATTTCTTTATTTGGTCTTTACATTTGAGAGATCTAATTTTTTAAATTCATTATATATTCTTTTTTTTTTTTTTTTTTTTTTTTTTTTTTTTTTTTTTTTTTTTTTTTTGTATTTTAGGGAAGGGTCTACAGGGTGTTCAGGGTCTCACTGCTAGATCGGACTTGTGATCTGCCTATTTACAACCTCCAAAGCATTATATATTCTTGATAATAATCCTTTATCTGAGGAACAGCTGGAAAACATTTTTACTACATTGTGAGCTATGTTTTTACTCCGTTGGTAGTTTCTCTTGCAGTCCAAAAGCTTTTTAATAAGATGAGATCTCAGTTGTTGATTCTTTTTTGATAGTTCTCGTATGATCTCCCAATGTCTTCAGGAGTTTCACATATTCTGTCTTTCTGCAGATACAATGTTTCTGTTTTAATTTTAGATCTTTGATCCATTTAAAATTTAGGTCCATGCATGGTGAAAGATATGGGTCCAGTTTTAAACTTAAGCATGTGAATAGCCAGTTTCTTTAGCACCATTTATTAAATAGACTGTCTTTCTTCCAGTGCATATGTTTGCACCTTTGTCAAAGATAAAGTGGCTGTGTGTGTGTGTGTGTGTGTGTGACATTGATTCTGCACATGCTAGTCTATCCCCATTGATCTTCTAAGCTGATTTTTTGCCAGTACCACACTATTTGATCACTGTAGCTTTATAGTATAATTTCAAGTCAGGGATTCGGATGCCCCCTGCTTTGCCTTTGTTGCCCAGAACTGCCTTTGCTATTCTAGGTCTCATCATGTTTCAAATGAACTTTAGAATTGCTTTCTCTAATTCTGTGAGATATGCTATTGGAATTTTGATTGTAATTACATTAAATTTGTATAACAATTTTGGAAGTATGGCTATTTCATTGTATTGATTCTTCCTACATGTTAGTTTGTGTCTAGTTGTCCCTTCAAATCTCATGCAGTCATGAGGCAGACTTTTAGAGTTGTTTTTTTTTTTTTTTGGCAGAACTAGGAATTGAACTGAGGCCCTTGCGCTCAAGTACTTATTCTACTGAGCTATCTCCCTAGCCCTACAGTTAGTGATTAACTCATGATCAACAGGGATTATGGGAATGAGAGCTGCTGGGATTATGGGTGTGAGTACTACACCCAGCCTGGGGCAGAGAGCCTGAGTGTGACTTAAGAGAGCTAGACTTGCCCTCCGTAGCCACTGTTGCCACTGCTCCTGCCTTGGAGCCAATTGAGTATGAACTAAAGCCTTCAGTGACTGCTAGCTAAATAAACCTTTCCTTCCTTCATTTTGGGTGTTAGGTATTTGTCCCAGCAATGAGAGAAAAGTAACTGAGACACTACCCAAAAGCAAGGGTTATCTTTCATTTTTCTGATAACTGCTTCAATCTCCTTTTTCAGATTACTGTACTTTTCAATGTAGAGGTTTTCTACATTCTTCATTAGATTGATTCCTAGGTATTCATCTTTTTGGTGCCTCCCATGAAAGATACTGTTTCCCTGATTTCTCAGAGTGAGTTTGTTTCTCATGTACAGGAAGTCTTGAGTTTTGAGTGTTTGCTTTGAATTAAATTTTATTTTATTTTTTCAGAACCAGGGATTGAACTCAGGCCCTTGCACTTGCCAGGGAAGCACTTATTCCACTGAGCCATCTCCCCAGCCCCGAGTGTTGGCTTTGTATCCAGCTATGCAACTGAACTTGTTTATTAAATTGAACAGTTTTTTACTGGGATTTTTAGGGTCTTCAGTGGAGAGTATCATTTTGTTTGCAAATAACAATAATTTACCTTTTTCCTTTCCTATCATTATTTGTTGTATTTTTTTTCTGTTGTCTAATTGCTCTGGCTAAAATTTCCAGGAGTATGTTGAGTAAGAGTAAGACAGTGCACATCTTTGTTTTGTTCCTGATGTTACAATGACAACTTTCAGGTTTTGTCCATTTAGTTTGATGTTGGTTTGTCATAGATGGCTTTTATTATATTGAGATAAAGACCATCTGCTCCACTTTTCTCTAGGGTTTTTTCATGAATGCATACTGGACTTTGTCAGCAGTTTTGTTTTTTTTCATCCTTGGCCCTGTTAATATAGTGTACTATGTTTATTGATTTATGTATGTCAACCCACCCCTGCATCCTTGGGATGAATCCCACATGGTCATCATACATAGTCTTCTTGATGATTTGGTACCTTCTGTTTGCCTGTATATTATTGAGGATTTTTGCCTGTATGTTCATTAGTGAGATTGACCTGTAATTCTTTCTTGTTTTGTTTTTTGGCTGCTGACTTAGCTCATCCTGAGGGCAGGGCTGGAGTGGCATGTAGTGCTGGGGATCGAACTGCAGTCCTGTGTGCCTGCTAAGCTTACCTAAGCAGATGCTTTCATCACTCAGCTATCTTGCCAACCCCTGTAATTCTCTTTCATAGTTGAGTCTTTCTCTGGTTTTGGCATCAGGAAGTAATGCTTGCTTCCAGTGCTGAATTTGGGAGTATTGCTTCCCTTTTCATGTTGTTAAGGTTTTGAGAAGTATTGTATTAGGTCTTCTCTAAATTTCTTGTTGAGTTCAGGAGTGAATGTTTCAGGACCTGAGCATTTCTTTATTGGTAGGTTTTTAATTACATCTTCAATTTCATTGATTGATATTGGTTTATTTAGAATTTTTATACCATCTTGATTCAGCTTTATAATTCGTATATACACAGGAATTATCCATTTCTTCTGCATTATTCGTCTTATTGGAATATAAGTTTTTGAAGCATGTATGGGTGACCTGGATTTCTGCATGGTCTATTGCAATTTTACCCTTCTCATTCCTAATTGGGTAAATTAGAGTCTTCTTTTTATGATAGAGTTGGCTAAGGGTTTGATGATTTTATTTGATCTTCAAAAAAAAAACTCTTTGATTCTTTGTAATATTTTTTAGTCTTATATATGAATTTCTACTCTGATCTTTATGATTTCCTCCCTAGTGTTACCTTTTGGCTTGCCTGATCTTCTTTTTTAGAAGTTTAAGGTTCAAAATTATTTACTTTTTCTTGCTCTATTTTTCTGACGTGCGTATTCAGTGCTTTAAATTTCCCTCTTTGGACTGGGTTCATTGTGTCTCTTAAGTTCAAATATGTTTTATTGTCATTATTATTTAATTGTAGAAATTGTCTAATTTTTTCTTTCATTTTATGTGTGAGCCACTGATTGTTGAAGAGAGTGCTATTTAATTTTTTTATGTTTATGAAGTTCATGTGGTTTCTTTTGCCATTGATTTCCAATTTCATTGTACTATGGTCTGAAATTATGTATGAGATAATTTTGATTGATTTTTCTTTGCTTATACATGTTGTATGGTCTTGTATGTATTTTATTTTGCAGAATATTTTGTATGCAGCTGAGAAGAATGTGTGTTCTGATGTGGGTTGGAATACTCTGTAGACATGTGCTAAGTCCATCTGTTCAAAAGTTTTATTCCATTCTGTTATTTTGTTGTTGCTTTTTTTTTTTTTTTTTTTTTTTTTTTTTTTTTTTTTTTTTTTTTTTTTTTTTTTTTTTTTTTGGTCTAGCTGATCTGTACTTTTGTTATAGGGGAGTATTGAAATTTCTCAAAACAACTGCATTAGTGCTTATTTGACTTTTCATGCCCAATAATATTTGTTTTATATAGTTAGGTGCCCTGGTATTTATTGTAGTATTTATTTCCTCTTAGATTGTTCTCTTTACAAAAATGTAGACCTTGGACTGGCCAAATAGCTCCATGGATTAAGGCACCTGCAAGCAGGTATAGGGGCTGAAGGTTTGATCCCCAGGCCTGCCTTGCCTGGTGCATCCCTGGGGTGAACTGAGATGGCAGTTGGTGGTGGCGCGCACCTATAATCCCAGCACTTGGAAGGCTGAGCACCCTGTAAACTCTTTCCTAAAATAAAAAAAAAAAAAAAAAAAAAAGAAAGCCAAAGATGTAGACCTTTATCTCTCTTAATCAGTCTTAGATTGAAATTCACTTTGTCTGCAAATAGAATAGCTACTCTTGCTTTTTTCTTGGGACCTGTCCCATGGAATATTGTTTTCTATCATTGACTTTTAGCCTATAAATTTCTTTTTGAATTAGATGTATTTCTTGTATGTAGCATATTGTTGGATCTTGCTTCTTGATCTGTTTTCCCAATCTATGTCTTAATTGAGGCTGTTAACATTATGGTAACACATGATATATATTGACTTATCCTTGTCATGTTATTTTCCTGTTGTTAGCTTCCCCCTTGTTTTTGTTCTCTTTCTCTGTTTGTCCTCTCTTGTGGATTCTTTCTGTTTGGATTTATAATGTTATATTCTCTGTTATCTCTTTCTAGAATGTCCTTCAAAACATTTTGAAGGGACCAGGGAGATAGGTCAGCAGCATAAATATCTGCCTATGAGGCACAAGATTTTGAGCTTGATCCTGGTACCAGGGGGTGGGGGGAAAAGGCAACAAAACATTTTGGAGTACTGCTTTAGCATCATAAATTTCCTCAGATGTTCTTTTTATTCCCATTTCTTTATCTACTTGAGTTCTGAGGGGGCCACATGATACTGGTTCATCAGCTTAGTTAGAATTCATTTTTTTTTCATTGCCTTCTAGAATATCTTTCATGTTTTAAATGAACTTCCAATACAGAAAACAAAATACTTGTACCATATACAAGTTTCAGATCAAAATGTAACACTTTGTTTCTGTTTCCTTAGAGTTATAAAATCCAATCAATACAGACTACATAAAAAAAATAAAGCACTTTCACTGATGCTTGTACCACAGAATAGCTCAACTTACGTAGCAAAGAAAAGAGGAAAAGAAGGGAGACAAAAATCCCTTTTCTGGTTCTGTGGACCACGTAGTGTCCAGAGTATCAGCCTCTCAGGACTTGTGAAGGGGCCAGATCTGTCTCCTGGGCCCCAGGAGCTTTCTAGGTGCAGCCTTGGTGTGAGGATGCCCTCCTTCGTAGGTGTGGCCTATATGCACCTGGCTGTAAGCAACTGGAGCAGCCACCTTCCTTCCATGCTGTCAGGCCAGCACTGGGCCACTCGTAGTACTTCAGCACCAGCACCCGGTGCAGCATCGTGTGTCCCCCTCAGAACTCAAGTAGGTAAGCCCTACTATGTGCCCTTGCAGGAGCAGACTGGGGCCATTGTTTTCTCCTCTCTAGCTTTGATTGAAACACACCTGGAACTTCAAATTGGGAGTAAAATTTGGAATCAGAATTCTTGTTTACAATGAGAGGGAGACCACCATCTCATATTTTTGTCAGAAGAAATTTTTGCTTAAAAAGAAATTCTGGAAAATGTTTTTTATTATTACTTTGACATAGTTCATTGAACTTGACTATAATGCTCCTCATATATTTTTTCTCATGGAAGTATCTTATTTCTCTATCAGTTTTGAAAGACAGTTTTTGTGGGATATATCTGTCTGGATTGAAGATTATTTCCCTTTTGAGCTTGAATACTTTACTAGAAACTCCTTGACTTGAGGGTTTGTGCTGAGAAATCGACTGTGATTGTGATTTCTGATGGGCTTTCCTTTATAGATGATACTTTGTTTCTTTTCCCTAACAACTTTTAAGATTCTATTCTGTGAAGAGATTTTTTATATCATTTTTATGTCATATATAAAATATATATAATTTTTATATACTAAGTCCTGCTTTTTCATTGACTCCAATGAATCTTGTTAATCTTCTTTGCACGATCTAGCAGCTGCTATATTGATTTCTCGTGCTCCGTGCTATTTTTAAGAAATGTTTTTTTAATTGCTAACTACAAGCCTGTCTTGTATATCTGAGATCCTGTTCTCACATTGGCTTAATCTGCTGTGAATACTTTCCATGGAGGTTTTTGTTTTCCTGGATTATCTCTGTGAGTCGCCTTATGGATTCCATTTTTTTCCTATGCTGAGCATTCATGGCCTCCGTAATTTTCTTAACCTCTTCTATGTTTCTGTTGTTATCTACCCTAGAATCACTAAGCATGGTTTTTATTGTGGACACCATCTCTTCAGTTTTCTGAGAGATTATTTCTGATTTGAGCTTTTCTAGAGGCTCATTCACTTGCTTTGTTGCTGCTGTTTCAGAGAGGCCAGATGGGTGAGTGTGGGGTGGGGCCCCCTCACTGCCTCCTTGGTTTGCCTTTAATGAACTAGATATCTGGAGTTGCATCTTGCTTAAGTGTGTTCTATTTCCTTTTTCTTTTCTTTTTTTTTTTTTTTTTTTTTTTTTTTTTGTCTTTTTTGAGACAGGGTCTCACTGTGCAGTTCAGGCTGGCCTTAAGCTCACTTTGTAGCTCAGGCTGGTCTCGAACTCACAACAATCCTCCTGCCTCAGCCTCCCTTCCTTTTTCTTTTTAAGTTTAGTTCCTAGGGTGATACTGTAAATTTGCCTATTATGGGTTGTTTTATTTATAGTATTTAGAACCCTTAGGAAATGACTACTTTTCTTAGTTATCTTCGTGGTGTAACTGGTTTTTGAGTCTCCTGTAAGATCCTACCTCTTCAGTTTGTTGGGGATAAGAAGTTGCTGCCTATTTGATCTAGCCTCTGATTTCTCTGTCACTTTTTCACAGTATTTTCTGTGACCCATAGTCAATCTGAGTCTTGGAATACCAGGAGGAACAATTATGTCATTTTTTACATAGTGGTACCAATGACAAAGGCATAATATACAGCTTAGAAAATGTCAAACTGAAGTAATTATTAATTTGCCACCTTTAACCATATGAACTAGATTTGTGGTTCTATAACAAAAGCTAAAACAAACCAGAAAATTGTATGTGGTATCAAGTCCTTAGTATGTCAATTTTGCCTTCAGGGGTTAAAATTTAAAATGGTTGGGGAGAAAATAGTGAAGTGAAAGAAGAGAAAGAGGTTAAAGTAAGGCTGGAGGACAAAAGAGGATCATGCCAACTTTGGGAAACTGATGCAGAAGACTGTAGGGAAGGAGAGAAGGAAGAGATAACAGAACAGGATCACACCCACAAAAATGCTAGACCCTGTGCACATACTCATAAAACAACTTTGATAGTTCATACAGTTAGAGGTGGCAAATGAAAGAAAAAACAGGTTCAAACAATGAAGGAGAAAAGAAAAACAAAGCAAAACTAAACTTAAAAAAAAAGAGAGAGAGAGAAAAAAAGTCCACTTATGGGTTTGTCTTCGCTGTCCCTAGTAGGCCATGTGTGGGGACACATGTTCTATGTTGCTCTACCCTTGAGAGCCAGCAGCAGTTTTCTGACAGGGGGTGGCTAATCCCAGCGAGCTGGCACCTTCTGGTGGCCTGCAGTCCTCAGCATGCCTTCGTGAACCCTACCCCAGCTGGCAGTGGAGCCAGAGGCTCTGAGTTCTGAGCTCGGCCAGCCCCTTGCCCAAGGGTTCCCAGCCAGTCACTCTCCCAGCCAGGTGACTAAGTGCTCAACACTCATCGCCAGCTAGCCCAGGCCTTCATTCCTGCTGCTCCCCTGCACTCTCCATCTCTCCATGGGGTCTCTCCATGGTGGCCTTGGGTCACCAGTGCTTGTCCTGGCTCTGCAGGTTTCAACTGTACCTTGTGCTTGCGCAGTGCTCAGTCTTGGAGAAGGCGCTGCTATTGGGTCCCTCCTCCTTCAGGAAAATTTCTCTGCACTCTCCATGGGCTTCCATTTGCCCCTCAGTTCCTTCCTGGGTCCAGTAGACCTGCTTCCCTCTCCGTGTTGCTGTACTCCAGTGTCTGGATGGCAGCATGCAGAGAGACACTGTCTGCTGCTTAACGCTCTGCCACCTTGACCCTCCTCATTTATCCATTCGATTCTTTTGGTCTGTTTTTTTTTTTTTTTTGTTTTTTTTTTTTCAGAACTGGGGATTGAACTCAGGCCCTTGCACTTGCCAGGTAAGTGCTTATTCTACTGAACCATCTCCCTGGCCCCCTGGTCTTTCTTTCTTTTTGTCCTAAAAATATATTTTGGATATGAATCCTTTGTATACTATGTCTTAACAAATAGTACTTCCTGAACTGTGGCTTGTTTTATAATTCTAATCAAAAGGTAAAGGATTTTTATGTTTTATTTTATTCAAATTAATTTGTTGTTTAAAAAGTCTTTGTCATGAAGAATTATATACTACTTATATTTTTCATCATGAGCTTTCCAATTTCTTTTAACCTTTTTAAAAAAATTACCTTACCAAAAAATTGGTTAGTATGCATTAAATATCCTCATGTTCAATGTACTTACATGAGTTTTAACAATATACTTGTATCATTACTATCATAATTAAAATACAGATCATGTTCACTACTCCTAATATTGCTCTTGTGCTTTTTCTTGTTCAGTCACCAACCCTAGTCACTGGCGCCAGATAACTGGAAATAGAAACTAACTGTATGCTACATTTTCTTTTTTGGAATTTTATGGAAGTAAATTGTACAGTTCAGTGTGTATTTTATATCAGGCTCCTTTTTGCTCAGCATAATGTTGTTGTATATTATACATATTGGTGCATACAGTGGTATCCCATGGATTCACACTATATTTTGAGTAGCTATTCACCTGTTGAAGGACTAATATACTGATTGTTGCTAGGTTGTTTTTTTTTTTTTTTTAATGTATTTGGTACAGGGTCTCACTATGTAGCTTGTACTCGTAGTGATTCTCCTGTTTTCAGCCTCCCTTATGCTGGAATTGCAGGCCCGTGCCTCCATGCCCTGACTCAGTAGCTTGCTCAGCATGCCTGGGGCAGGGCCCATACAGCATGTAGTGCTAGAATCAAACCCCAGTCCTTGCATGTGCCTAAACAGGTGCTTAGTCCATTGAGCTATCTCACCAGCCCTGGTGGAGTGTTATAATAAAACTTAGGTGACTATTGATGTGTAAGGTTTTATGTCAACGTGTATTTTCACTTCTATTGAATAAATAAGAATATACTCATACAGTATTTCTTTGTTTATGAAAGTAACAAACTGTTTTCCAAAGTAGTTTTGCCGTTTTATGCCCTACTAGTGATGTGTGTGAGTTCACTTTGTCTAGATTCTTGTTTAAACTTGGTATTAGTTTTTTTTTCTTTATTTTTATCATGTTAGCCTCTAGTAAAATTGTA
Source organism: Ctenomys sociabilis (assembly GCA_004027165.1). Classification (NCBI taxonomy): domain Eukaryota; kingdom Metazoa; phylum Chordata; class Mammalia; order Rodentia; family Ctenomyidae; genus Ctenomys; species Ctenomys sociabilis. The sequence goes on along the minus strand of PVKA01002941.1, from coordinate 11,292 downwards.
ATTGTATAGATTTATGTTTTTTAATTTATATTTTTCTGATTAGTTATGATAGTTATCCTATATTTGATCAATGGTTATTCATAAATTTTCTTTTATAAGATGTTTATTTGGATCTTCTGCCCATTTCTTTTGATTAGCCTGTTTGTTCTATTAGTGAGTTGCAAGAGTTATTTATATACCTTCCATAGGTCATTTGAGAAATATTTTCTCCTTGTTGTGCTTTTCTTTTTCATGTTTATAAAATAACTTGTAAAGCAGATGTTTCAGGTTTTGATCCATTTTGTTTTGCTCTGCTTTTGTATCTCAAGAAATCATCTAAAAATATTGTTACTTTTACATATGATGTAATAACATCTGTTTTTCTCACTCCTGAACTTTGTGCTATTTGTTGTCACTCTGGAATATATTTGTTATTTCCTTGTTGTGGGGACAAAATACCTGAACCTACAAGTTAAAGGAGGAAAGGTTTAATTTTAGCTTACAGTTTAGAAAGGCTTCAGATCATAGTCATCTGGCTCCAAAGCAGGGTGCCACAGTGCAGGGGTAAAGCAGAGGAGAAAAAGTCCAGAGCAGGGCAAACAGGAAAAAAAGGAGGCAGCAGCGGGCGTCCAGTACTCTTTTTAGTCTCTTCAGACTATATTGGTTACTTGGTGGTGTGATGCCACTCACACCTAGGGTGGGGCTTCTATTTTGAGTAAATTCATTCAGCCAAACCCAGAACTGTGCTCACTTGATCAATGGACGGATCTGCTTATCACATGCCCATGTTCCAGTATCACACACTCATGAGCTCCTTACTCCCACAAGTTCCACCTGGGAACACATGTCTGATAATATAAACCCCACCTATTATTTTTTCTTTAAGAAGAATAATTTCTTTTAAATGGATTGAAAGGCATTTTTATTTGGTACAAGGTCTATGCAGCTTGGACTTATGATCTTCCTGTCTCAGCCTCCCATGTATGGCACTCCCAGAGTTCTGGGGTGGCACAGCATGCAGTACTGGGGATTGAACTTGGGTCCTTGTGCTTGTCAGGCAGTAGTGTAGACCACCAAGCCATCTCCTCAGCCCTACTAAATATCTTTTTACAAATCAACTACATATTCTTTTCTGTACACTTCATTCCTTTGTATAGATCAGGTTTCCATCTGGTATTACCTTTCTTCTACCTGCAAATCATGTTTTTAGTTAACAGTTGGCAACAAATTCTTTTATTCATTCATTTACTTCCTTATTTATTGGTCACTGATGATATGAAATGTTTCTATTAAATTTTGAAAGATTTTAACAGTATAGAATTCTAAATTGAGAATCCTTTTAGTGCTTTCAGGTACTTTTTTGGGCTCAGTTGGATTTCGATGATAAGTCTGTGTTATTTTAATTTTTGTTTCACTGTATGTGTGTGTTTTAATATCTGACTGCATTTGAGGTTTTCTCCTTCACTTAATTTTAGGAATTTGACTGTAATGTGGATTTCCTTGTGTTTGTTGCTCTGATTTATTGGGTTCCTTTGACCTTGTGATGAATAAATTTTATAGATTTGAAAAATTTTTGGTCATTACTTTTGGGAACACTTTTTTCCTTCTCCTTTTCTAGTTATTCACATGTCTTGTCACTCAGAAATGTCCCATAGGTGGCTGCAGCTTGGCTGGGGTTTTTCCACACTTTGTACCTCTTTGCTTCTATTGAGCTAATTTACTAGTGTATTGAAGTTCAATATATATTGAAGTTTTATGAAGTTTTCTTGCTTTTTAAAAAAAAAATTGATGAAATTCTTACCTGGTAAATATTTTATTTGAGGCTTAGCATATTTACTCTAGCAATTTTATTTAGCTCTTTTTTAAATTTTCCATTTCCTCATTATGCTCATGTTTCTTTTCTTTTTTTTCTCCTCTATATTTTAGGGAAGGGTCTAAAGGGTTGTCAGGGTCTCAGTACTAGATTGGACTCATAGTGATTCTCCAGTTTACAGCCTCCCAAGAACTGGGATTATAGGCACAGGCTACCACGCCCAGTCTCAATTGCTGGCTCTCACACACCCTAGGGGTGGGGCCAGCATGGCAGCATGCTCGTATTTCTTTTCATCTGTGAACACAGAATACCCTTGTAATACCATTTTTTGCCAATTCCTTTATCATTTCTGAAACTGTTTCTGTTGATTTTTTTTGTTTGTTTGTTTTTGTATGACTTCATCTCTTGGCAATTGGTCACATTTGTCTGCTTTGTTGTGTGCTTAGTAATTTTGAGTATATATTTTATTGTTTAGGTCTAAAATGTCCCAAAAGTTATACGAATTCAGAGGGGGGACTTTTGAAAAAAGACTAATTATCACATTAACTAACTTTCTTAATGGATAGATAAGTTGATAAGTCTTTAGCTAAGTGGGTTGTTAGAAGCAGGGCCAAGCTGGGTGTGGTGGTGCATGCCTGTAATCCCAGTGTTTAGGAGGCTGAGGCAGGAGGATCACTTTCAGTTTGAGAGGCTAGGCTGGGCTACTTAGTGAGACTTTGTCTCAAACAAAGCAAATCATTGAAAAAAAAAACAACCTGAAAAAACAAAACAAAAAAGTAAAAGCAAAAAGAAGTAGGCCAATTTGAGGAATGGGTCCCAGGATGCACCTTGAAGCTTGTGTCTCCCCGCTGGCTCTTCCCAGCCCTCCCTGGCTTTTAGCTGGTGTGAGCCGAGCAGCTTCCCCCTACCATGCCGTCCTACAACTATGTTTCTTCTCCTTGGAGCCTGCTGACCACAAACTGCAGTCTTACCTCTGAAACTGTTACCTAAAAGAAGCTTTTCTGCTGTCAGTTGTGTATGTCTGGTGTTTTGTCTTAGTGTGGAAAAGTGACTAAGATGTATCTTGAACACTGAACTTTTTGTTGTCACAGGCCAAGTTTTATTGTCCTTCTTTAAAGCGAGTTAGTGTTTGTTCTGTTAGGCTGTTGATTTACTTGAGTTTCTGCTGGCCATTTGTGTCTGGTTTTTAAAGGTGTTGTTAGGACAGGATTTGTAACCTTTACTGAGGGATAGTTTGGTATCACTACTAACACCCTTCTAAGCTCTCTGCCTGCAGTGACCTGTAGGATTTTCTGCTATGTGAGGCCTAAGAACTCTTCAGCTTATAGTCATAGTTGTTGTTCATGTGAACCTACGAAACCATGTGATATGTATATATGTGTGTGCATGTGTTCATGTCGTAGTATTTCTCAAAATCTCAAGGGAGCCTTACACAGATTCAATGGAACCTACTTTTTGCATAGTTTGCTCTGCTTGAAACTTTTTCAGAGTGCTCTGCTGTCTCAGCCTCCCATCCTCCAATCATTGGCTCCTCTGCTTCAGAAAACGTCCAATCTTTGTTCAGGACCCCGAGTCTGTCTCAGGGGTTGGAGTGTGCTAGGGTAATAATTAGCACTCATTTGGTTTTTTCCATTTATCAGGACTCTGGTCCTGAGAGTGCCTTGTTTGGAAGATATTGTTTCATAAAATTTGTCTAGGCTTCTAGTTGATTTTGGGGAGAGTCTAATTCTTGCTACTCATCTTGGTGGAAACAAAATTAACACTTGTAAAAATAAGGTAAGACATTGTCATGTAATTTTTTTGACATAGTTAATAAAATTTTTCAACATAGTTTTTGACCAGATCATCCTGTTCTAGTGTAATGGTTGGTACATTGTGTCAACTTGAGAACTGAGAATTTGAGAAGCTTGAGAAAGTGACCTGCAAGGGCACCATGCTCCTCATTTGTTAAACATCCTGAGTTTGTGCAAGAGGAGGGCAAGGAGATGGTGTCTGCTGATAGCCCCCATGCACTATAAGGGAGGAGAGAGGCTTGCCATCCTCCTATCCCTGCTCTCTCACTCTTGCTGCTTTTGCTGTCTTCTGCCGCCTTGAACTGTTGCTCCTCACCACGCCACCTTGCCCCTGACTGCAAGAGGCTTTGGGGGACACCTAGACAGAAACCATAACAATGTGGAAGGAAGTGTTATTTGGCAGATGTACTTAGGAAAAGGCTGAGCTGTTTAGTGGCCCGCTGACTTCGGGAGCATTCGCCCATTATATTAGCCTGTGACAGTCGTGTGTGGTAGTGTGCCTACTGGTCATGGGGAAAGCATAACCAAGCACGTGCCCAGCAGCCATGTAGATTACGTGCTTGTTGGTATTACCTTGGACCTTGAGAGTATAGTGTTGAGGGTGAGGGTGAAGTGAGTGGGAAGATGCCTTGGACCTTTAGTTGTCACTGTAGAGTGTGGGTGGGACAGGTGGTTGCATATCTTACTGCATTTTCTCTGTTGTAGATTTGCATTTTCTGTGCTGATTTGTGAGTGGTAGTGGATCAGTGTTGAGTTGGCAAGATATATAGTGGAATGTATTTTGTAAAAATGTGAACATGCAGAGTAGATTATAGGTTTTAAAAGATGAACTTTCTTTTTTGAATCAGGTTTGTTACAGAAAGAGAAAATGGCCATTGAAGCATTTCAGATTTGTTGCCTCCTCCTGCCTCCTGAGAATAGGAGAAAGTTACAACTGCTAATGAGGATGATGGCAAGGATCTGCTTAAACAAGGAAATACCACCTCTTTGTGATGGTTTTGGCACTCGGACGCTGGTAGGTTGATTGTTAATATCTACTGTGACCTGAATATTTGGAATGAAATTTCACCAAGCCAGGGGTGTTGGTTTCAGTGGTCGGAAGAAGGAGCAATGTGGGTTAGTGTACATAGTTATATCCAGCCCTCCCCCCAGACTGCTAATGTGCTTCCAGCCTCAGGGTCTTAAAGAATATAACAGAGTGGCTAGGAATGTAGCTCAACAGCATGAGTGCCTGCCCGGCTAGTGCAAGGTCTTCAGTTCAATTTCCAGTAACCAAAATAAAAGAAAGAAAGAAAAAAAAAGAATATAATGAAAACTAAAGAATGGTTCAGAACATCCATGAGTGTGGTGCTATCTGCTGTATCCTGCATTACCTCTATGTAAGCTCATTTCTACTATCAATACCAAGCACGAAGGGTCAACAGGTGAGGAAAATGATCTATCCAAGAAAACGAAGTCTTTCGCATTCTACACAGAAAATATTGTAAAACTTTTATTACTAGCATCCAATAAGAGAGATGCAGCTTATACAATGGGTTAAAAAGGGAAGAGGTTAAAATACACAGTTGAACTAGACAACTAGGGAACAGAGAGAGGGCATACACATCCCTGGGTGTGCTCTAAGGCTCGATGAAGGGTAATATTTTGTAGTTTTGTTTAAAAACACCTGGTAATTTTTGAATTGTGCTTTAGAGTGTCAGCCTATGTTTTTTTGATGCAGACTTTTTTTTATTATTGTTTTAATTGACAAACAGTTGTGTGTATTAGGGGATACAATGATATTTTAATATTCATTGTCTAAAGATTAAATGAGCTAATCAAGATGTCCATTGCCATACCTGCTTTTTGGTGAGTTGTTTAAAATGTTTACTTTTAGCAACTTTGAGAAATACATTAAATTATTAAGTATGCTTGGCATGTTGTACAGTAGCTCTCAAAAATTTACTCCTTTTGTGTAACTGGAACTTAGTATCCTCTGATCAGTAGCTCCCCTTTCCCCATTTGCCCCTCTGGCCAGTGCTAAGCACCTGTTAGATTCTACTTCTATTTGAATGTGTTTTTAAATAATTTATATTTAGCATTTACACACAAAATCTTTTCATTTTCCTATAAAAGGATCTTGGAGCAAAGTGGGTGCTTCAGTATAATCTGAGTCCTTTCCCTACCCCCATAAACTGCTGGGTAACATGAGGAGAGCCCCTGGCCTAGCCATGGAGATCCCTGGGAAGGAGTGAGCGCTCTGTGCCCAGAGGAGTGTTCCCGGGCCCTCTTGGGTGTGTGGACAGGTGCTGAGCTAATGGGCCTGTTGGAGCACTTGGAGGCAACATTGCCCTGTTCCCCACAGGCATCTGTATGTAGGTGTTCCGGCACCACTGCATGGTGCCCACAGATCCCTTTGCCCTCCAGGTTCCTACGCAAAACAATCTGTATCCTGCGTCTCTTTGTATGAGTAAATGTGAGTGAAGATAAGTATTTGCAATGTGCTGAGAGAATCTCTGACATGGTTGTGAGCTCTTAGCCTGTGGCCCTCTGCTGTGCGGCGCGGCATGGCAGCAGGACCTGGCAGACGAAGGCTTGGAGAGTCCTGCAGCAACCATGGCAACTAGGCTTGAAGAGAGGGCCTGCTGAGCAAGGGATGTGCCCTCCAGTGCCTCATCCCACAGCCTCTTGCCCTCCGTGGGTCCTGTTTCCTGGTGGACTTATCCCTGATGAGCATGGAGCCCCCACAGTCCAGGCACCTCCCCGAGGCCCCACCTCTGGGCACATGGGACTGTGGGGGACATTTCAGACCTAAGTCATAGCACCAGTCTTATTAAACAGGATAACATGGTCTCATGTTTATAGATTTTAAAAGGAGGTTGTCAGCAATAAAATTTGAAAAAGGAGAGAGAAGTCTGTCTGGAGGATAATAAAAAGAATGAATTGGTTAATATGAACTCCTTGGAAATTATGCATTTTTGTATTTCTTTACTGTAAAGAGTTCAGTCAGTTAATGTATTTCTTGTAAAGTCCTGTGTCTTTTTGTCTATTTTTTTGAGACAAGGTCTCTGTGTAGTTTGGGCTGGCCATGAGTTCAGTTTGTAGCCCAGGCTGGTCTAGAACTCACAAGAACCCTCCTGCCTCAGCCTCCCAAGTGCTGGGATTATAGGTGAGCAGCACCACTGCTGGCCCCTATACCTTGTTTAAAGGTGTTTTTAAATTATATGTCCAAAATCATGTAGGAAATGGTTAACTAGGAAAAGATATAATAATCAAGGCACATAGCTTGTTACCAGGTTTTTAAAAAAATCAAAAATGAAATTAGGATATAACTGAATATCTACTAAAGTACATTAAATTTAAAAGTGCTACCTACATGAAGATGGTGTGGTGTCCCTGACATAATTACATTACCCTAGGAAGCTGAGGCAGGACAATTATGAGTTCCTTGAGATCAGCCTAAGCAACTTAATAAGACGCTGCCTTTAAATAAAAAAAAAAATAATGTGTGGGCTGGAGATACAGATTAACATGAAGCCCCTGAGTTCATTCCTAGTCCTGTGGGAGGCAGTGGGGGAGTGCAGTGCTGTCTAAGTCATGGTGATAGTAATTTTCAGAATTTGTATGTCAGTGTTTAAATTCCCCCTGGGATAAATAGCGTGAAAAAAATTCTTCAGGAAAACATCTTTCTATGAAGTGTCTTAACAAGAGGCACACAAGTGGTTCCTGCTGGTTTGGAGACCATCAGCCCATCAGATGGCCATGTACCTGAGAGGAGGATCTGTCTCCTGTGACTCAGGATGTTGCTGACGTTGGCTTTCCCTTTGCAAACTAGACTGCATTCATTTCAGAGGAAGGAGAAAAAAACAAAGCAGCCCATACCCAGCAGCTTATCTGTACATACCCAGTAGCTTACCTATACTTTCCCCACTGTCCCCATTTAGATGGTCCAGACCTTCTCCCACTGCATTTTGTGCTCCAGGGACGAGGTAGACTTGGATGAGTTATTAGCTGCTCGCTTGGTGACATTTTTGATGGACAATTACCAGGAGATTCTGAAAGTCCCTGTGGCCTTGCAGACTTCTATAGAAGAGCGAGTGGCTCATCTACGAAGAGTCCAGGTAATGCAGGGGATATTCTTGGGCCTATAAACTGGCAGTGGAAAGTCATGTAAACTTGCTCAGCTGCAGGGGCCATTTTTATTTTGAGGATCAAGTGCATTATGTATAAAGTGCACGTAGCAGTTGTGGGTACGCAGTAAGAGCTACAAGTGTTTGCTGTTCTCATAGAAAATCTTACAGAATGTGTACTGGGTTTTGTTATGCTATTCCATGCTATGTGAATACTAGTCTAATAAACTGATGGAATCCATAAAGTGTAGCATGTTCATACATGCTGAAATGTGTCAGAGTTATACCAAAATGTTCACAGTATTATATAGTACATTATGATTTTTTGTTTTTCTTTTCCTTCTTCTTCTTTCCCTTTGTTTCTCTCTCTTTCTTTAGTTTTTCTCAAATAACCATGCATGAAAAAATTTCCCACATCTTTAAATATTCCTGGTTGACACTAGGTTGGCCAAGAGCAGATTTGATTTGTGATGGGCCCTCTATTAGTTGTTTGACCACAGACATATTATATAATGTTATTTGGCTTCAGCCTCTGCCCCAGACTCTTTCCTTTTCTGTAAAATGGGAATAGCAGAGACAGCCAACAGCATTGTTGTAAAGATCAGATGGCTTAATACATGTAAAATATCTGCTGCTACTACTGGTATTGTTAATGTCATTAATTTCATTACTGACAACAGAGTATTTCATCATAGGGGGATATCACAACCTACCACAGTGGTAGCTTATCACCAATTCTCATAATTTGATTGTTTTAATTTATATTTAGGTCAGTGTTATAAGAAAGGGAGTACTAACTTCCTTTCACCTTTGTCTGACTTGAAAATGACCAAAATGGGTACACACCTCAATCTTACTGATGCTTTAGCTCAATTATTTTCCTCCAGTATTTTTCTGAGTCAAACTTTTAAAAAAGCAAAACTGAAATGTTGCTAATGTCCACAAGGAGCCATTTCCTCTGGTGAGGTCTGTGCTTTCATGTAGCTCAGGTGTGGAAGGCTGTGGCACAGCCTTGTGCATCCTCTGCTGTCACAAGTCAGAGGCTGAGCCCGAATGACTAAACTGCAGATGGACGCGATCTCATGCAGAGGCACTATAGTGTAATTACTCTATTGTCTCATCCCTTTTTCTCTTGGAAACATTCAGAAGAAGAGCCACACAATTGTGGGTTTTAGCTCCAACAGCCTAAAGATATCACTGTTCTCCTCATGAGGCCCCTGAGCCCCACACAGTATCACAGCTGTGGGGTGCTTCTCTGGAAATGTCATGTTGCCTGGATTATTCCTGCACATTGCCTGGGGACACTTTAAAGCTGACTCTGGGATAACTGGTGAGGTAGGCAATGTTTTTTTTTAGCCCAACCTTCTAATGACCTTGTTTGCAGCCCTCTTCTTAGGCCTTTCCAGGCTGTGTGTCTGGTGTTTTTCTCATGCCCCAGGCTCTGGCTGTGGTGCCCAACCTAGAGCTCACTCTATCCTGGTCCTTTTCAGTTTTCCTGCCTTTCTTTAAGACAAAACAAGTGAGTCAGCCCTTTCCCCATGATTCCGGCCTGTCTCTCTTTAGGTTGTCTCTAATCTGCTGAAAATGCCATTGAGGCATGGAATGTACTTCATATAATCACTTCTCTAGACAACAAGATTCTTTTTTAGCTGTGGCTCCTGGGGTGGAGAATCTTAAACCAAAATGGTGAGTGCAGTAGTGGAATTTTACCCACTGTGGAACAACCTCAGCCTCCCAGTGCTAAGGCATGGGCTGTCATTCCCAGCTTGGCATGAAACATTTTTAAGAGATTATTAATTTATGCCCAGACCTTGGTTTTCTTTTTTCCTCCTATTTCTCCCTGTTGCTTTTGCCCAGGCACTTCTACACTCTTGTTCTTTCTCTTCCCGAGTCTGCCAGGTGCGTGTGGCATGGGGATGCTCGTGGCCCCTCACTGCCATGTCAGTGTGCACAGAGACCTGAGCCTGCATCTGTTCCTAGTGGGGGGGGGGTGTCAGAGTCTCCAGATGTGGGAGGAGCCTCATGATCCACAGTATATGATTCAGCATTGTACGTATTTTGAATTTTATTTTACTGTGAAATACATTTAGGCTTGTGTTTCAGATCTTTAAAAGGACCTAAGTCTTTTTGTTTGTTAAAATATGTTGGGTTAAAAAGGTAAAATATTTCATATTTAAAACTAGCTCTACATGATTTGTCTTAGAAATTATGGAAAATTTTACTGTTCAATATAGAATTTTTCACAAATCAAATTGAAGAATAACATGCTGTTCTGACTGGGAGACACACCACAATCGATCTAAACCAGTTTTTGTCCTTTATCCTCAGATAAAATACCCAGGAGCTGATATGGATATCACTTTATCCACTCCTTCATTTTGCCGTCAGATTAGTCCTGAGGAATTTGAATACCAGAGAACACAAGGCTCACAGGAGCCTCTGGCGGCCTTGCTGCAGGAAGTTATAGCAGACACCAAGCTCTCCAGTAAGGAGAAGAAGAAAAAACTGAAGCAGGTAATAAGAAAGTTCTTTATTGATCATTTATCCTCCTCCCTATTATTCTCATGTTATTTTTTCTTTTTATTTTCTGTTTTAATATATTTCCTGAGATGCAGAAGGTTAAAAAGGTCCTATATTCCAGAAGTTTAGATTTACATAATTTTGGTTAGTTTCCTGGGTCTGTGGTCTCCAATGTACGTTTATTTATTTAGGTATGTATGTGGTATAGGGTCTGCTCAGACTCATAGTGATCCTCCTGTTTTCAGCCAGCCTTTTCAGCATGTGCACTGGGGATTGAACCTGGTCCCTGAGCTTGCCTAAGCAGGTGCTTAGTCTGCTGAGCTATCTCGCTGGCCCTTCCAGTGTAGTTCTGTTTTCATTATTGAACCCTCAATACAGAGCCATTCTCTAACATTTGTCCTTTGTTTCAGTGTACAGCTGAAGTGATCAAAAGAGCAAATACTTCAAAGAAACAAACAGGGCAAATTTCTTAGAAAAGTTAAATTAGATTGAACTCATAGAATGTAAAATGTCTATAGATTAAAAACTAAACACATTGCTGTTGGATAGCCAGTGTCAAAATGGTCTCTTGCCTCAGGCATTACAAGCTTTGTATCCTGTGATGTTAGTAGTACTGCAGTTTATTTTAGGGACTAGTTTTAAGCTCAGAGCAGGGGTATTTTGATCATTGTTAAGGTTTGTTACATGATCAGGTGAGTGAGGTGTGTTCTTAAAGACTGGACCCTCCTACATAGCTTGATTTCTGTCACACAGGATGTATAGGGTGACAGCAACAAGTCTCTTTGTTTTTTTTTTTTTGAACATGGTAATGGGATTTTTATTATTGGGGTCTGGAGATAGAAGTGTCTTTTCTTTTTTTTTTTTTTTTTTTTTTTTCATTTATATTTTATTGAAATACAAATGTCAATCAGACAGTTTCAATCAGACACCTTAACCATACAGATTTGATGAATTAATACATTGCAAACTGTTTTCATAATGTTTTGGTATTGTTAAGGCGCATACATGATATTATATTTACAGATATTATTTTAGCACATGTCTCTTATCAGTGAATTAAGTGTGTAGCTGCTTACTT